>VDFB02277621.1:0-104632 GCA_007258455.2 Sequoia sempervirens
GAACTTATATTATGAAGTGTTCTAATGCTCTTCTCCTTGCTTGTTTTGCAGGAGAAACGTCGAGACCAAGCGTTGATGACTTAAGTGATCCAAGATAACATTTCAACCTCGAAGGAAGAAAAGTTGCAAGAAAATGGCTAAGTGTTGAGACTTAGTGACAGAGAAGAAATGTTTTCAAAACTCAAGATGGAGAAAAGAATGGAAGCTCGAGCAAAGTTGAAGAACAACGTCGAGAAGAAGATCAAGAGCAGTGTGAACGCATTTCAAAGTTGGAATCTTCTAGAAGGATGGACATTAATGGCTCATTTATTACCCCACTCTTCTTGGTGGCGGTTTTTAGGGTGAATCTTGTTTAGGGCTGAGGTGGCATAATCTAGGCCATCCAGCTGATTGTAATTTGAGCCGTCCGTTGGACTTGGCCAACTATAAAAGGGGGAGTCCCCCTCATTTGTATCTCATTAGAATTAGATCAAAGTTAGGATAGCAGAGAAGGAGTAGAGAAATTGATAGAGTAGAAAGTAGAATAGTTGATAGTATAGTTTAGATTGAAGGGGAAGGAAAGTCTTCCCTTTGAATACTTTGTAAGAAGTTGTCATGAATGCTTTCATAATAAAAGAATTTTCATTGATAGTGATTTCTTCTTTGTTATGAGTAGTTGTTGATTCTTCTTTGTCCTTCCAATTCATGTAGCATCTTGAAGTAGCTTAAAGTAAAGTAGATTTCATTGCATGCAAGTACTTAGTGATTGTGGAATGTGGTACTCGATTTGAACAAGACTTCGCTTGTCCATACCACTAGCGGGCTCGCTGACGATGGGTTCGCCCTGCGTGGTCAACTGGATTTACTTCTCAAACTTAACTTCGATTGTGATTCACATGTTTGTATGCATCGTCTTGATGGTACTTGCATGTCGAGTTATAATTTGAACACCTTTCACCACTCCTCTGAAGATTGCACCGGTTTTGTGGAAGCTGTCCGAAGCGAGGCAAAGCAAGGCCCAGTTGAAGTCTGTAAGAATTGATCGCCATGTCCCACGCCATAGAGTAGAACATAAACTTCTTAGGCCCTATACTCATTTAATTTCAATTCATTTCTAGTTAGGATTAGGAAACTTGTGCTCACTTGCCAAATCATTTGAATTACACGAAACCCTTAGTCCGGTGTCTGTTGTCAACTGTTGAACAATTGTGTAAGTCCCCTTGAAATACCAGCAAAATCACATCAAGCCAACTGAGACTATTCGCACTGAAAGAACCTTGGAGTTAAATGTATGATCTATCTCGCAATCTTAGCATGCAGGAAACTTTGTTCAAGAGAGGATAGAGTAGCCGTTGGCGACTTTATTCTGTGTTGGTGTAGTCGCAAAAACCACGTCAACAGGTAGCCGTTGGCGACTTTATTCTGTGTTGGTGCGATCACAAAAATCACATCAACAAGACATTTTGTGAAACACTTGTCATTCAAACTCTTCAACTGTTGTACACTTGTTTGTTTGTATTTGAATGGCATATAAAGATTACATAACCTGAAATAGACTCAATATGCATCTACTCAATGATTGATATGATATGCAAATGTCTTTTTTGGCTTTTTCAAATAAGATAGATGACTGAAAATAACATCTACAGCTGTTATACAATTTGTCAAATACTTAGTGTGCAAACTACTCATGCAAAAGGAAAGCTACAACAACTAGACAATTTGTCAAACACTTTCCTTGCAACCTATTTATGCAATAAGACAGCTGATATGCATCTACAGCTAAGGGGCATTAATGCAAACACTTGGTAAGCAACCTACCTATGCAAATGAACACCTACAGCAAGAAGGTATTTTAATAAACAAATCATATGCAACTCCAAACTATTTTATTGCAGCTTTTAGACTGATTACACTGACTGAAAATGCATAGGCATTATTACAAATAGTTGGCATACAAACTTATTATGACTGGAACTAATGCTGATATGAAGCTACAGCAACATTGCATTAAGACAAATAGTTGTCTTGCACCCAGAACTCAAGTAAATCTGATTACATTTTATGTTATGCAACTGATTACAAACTGAAATATTAAGAACCTGGACTGAATGATATGCAGCAATATAAACTTCACACTATGGCTCCAATGATGATAATTCAGTCCCCAATTTGCAGCGCCTTGTGTATGCAAAAACCCTGATCAAACTGACTAAATCTACTGATAAAATAATCATAAAATGATGATGAATTGAACATGAATCAGTTCCTAAAGTCCACGATTCTTTCTTCAACTGGCAGTGCTTGTTTTTCCACGATTTCTACCAATTTGCAGCTGCTTATCTCCACATACAAAATCGTCCCAAATGGACTGAATCCGTCTCCAAATTATGCAATTAAATTCTGAGAATGATCTTCAATGGCTGCTATAAATCGAACTCCTCAAATGTCAAAATCGTCCTTCTTCAAAGGATTGAAATATCTTCACAAATTGTGAATAATCTGCTCCAATTGATTTACCAAAATTGGGCCCTTGGCCACACAATTTTGCGCAATGAAAGAGAATTAAGTACCTCCTCTCAACTCCAGCTAGGGTTGATCTTTCACAACCAAACCTGGCACTCTAGAGTCTTCAAACCCTCGAGCGAATGCTAAGCATTAAGCTTCAGTTTTTTACCACGCAGGTAATGAGTAATGAATTCCAAATCAAGTGTGTCTGAATGACTAGGAAAGAGTTTCTTATATACATTTTCTAACTCATCTCCAAGAAGCTTCTAGAAATAATAGTATTTTATTATTTAAGTGACTTTATGATTTATTATTTTATTTTGAGTCACTTAAGTCTCTTTATATTAAATTAATTAAATAATAAGTCATCCCTTTTGATATAAAAATTTATTGGAATAAATTAATAAATAATTAATCTAATATACATCCAATTTGGGGACATGATAGTCCTCCCTTCCCAAAGATTGTTTTCCCTCAAGCAATCCGCAACTACCAATCCAACTCAACTGCCACATCATCTGATCTCCGAATGTCAACTCATTTGTGTCAGTCCACCAACCACCTGGATCCCAAATGATCCTGAGAAGAACTCCAACCAACATCCACTGAATATAGTTGAAGCTCCTGTCACTGTGAAGTCCCATCAATCTATGAGGCCAACTATCCAACAAGAGAACTCCCGGATCCCAAACCTGTATATCTGCCCCACCATGTCGACTCCACGTACTGCAATAATAATCCTCATGTGTCCAAACTCTCCAAAAACAATCTCCACCTGGATCACATGAATAAACTGGAAGTCCCTCCATCTCAACACCAATGGACTTCCGCTGTGCCACACTGATACCCCCTAGAGTCCAAGTCTTGAACTCCTGCATACTGGCTGCCATAGATGACTGAGTCACTGCTAAACATGATGTACATCTAGTCAAACTCAGCTCTAAGCAAAGCTCATCAACATGACTCTCAGAATCTTGAAGTGCCAACTGAGTATTCACCAAAGAACCCCTAGTGACCTCAAGCTCTTGAGAGAGCTTATCAACTTCCCTTTCTTTCCTCATCAAAGCATCTGATTATATCTCAACCAAGTTAAAAAGGTGGTCACGATCTGAAAGAAGGTTCAAATAATTTGACTTCATTGTCCCCATACCTTCTTTGATAACCTGCAAATCATCATGAGAAGACTTTATTCCAATCCCCTTTTGTCTTCTCTCTAACTGAACTGCTCAAAGATGATCCTCAATTTGTTTGTGCATCATGTCATGATGAGATAATGCTGCAATAATCTCATCCTCATTCACCTTCAACTGAATCTCCAGCTATGAAGACTAATCTCATCCTTATCAACCTCATCACCATTATTAGAACAATGTGCATTTTTAGATTCATCCTCTCTTTGAATAAAGAGTCTTCTAATGTTATCTATCATTTTTTGCCTTGCTATGTTGATGAGATTGACTTTTTCTTTGACTTCTTGAAGATGTTGTCTTGCATTGGCAGCCACTAATTTAGCCTCTTTGGCTTTTTGCATCCATTCTTCATTCATCTTTTCGGACCTCTTTACCTCTTCCATGTCAAAATATACAAACTCAGTCCTCTTATGCTTGATATCTTCATGTTTATCAATTGGTGTAGGGCTGCCATCAATGGGTGATAACATATCATTGACTTTCTCATGATCAAAAGCTCCTATCTCATGAGAATGATGGGACATAATGTTGTTGTCCTCAAACAAATCAGTAATGACATCATGCCATTGTATAGTGTCTCCTTCATCATTTGTAGTCAAAACACTAGTGGCTGCTCCACTAAGTAAATGATCAACTTCCCCGTCCACCTTTATTTCTTCATGAAGCTGCTCTAATGTAGCTGGTTTGTCTTCAACCATCACGTGCTCTTCAATTTTGAAGTCAACATGAAGTGTCATGTGTTCAACATCTTTCTCTATGCAAATCTTATTTTTGCTCTCCTTAGGATCAATTGCAAGCTGATCACTAGTTGTTGAAAATTTATCATAGAGGCTTCTAGATATTTCTCCTATAGATACATCATGCCTCTCCTTGTTTTGTGATGTATACCAATTTAAATAGGCTTCCCATGTTTGCTCTGATCTTTGTTGTAAAAGCTTGAGTTTTTCCAATTCTTTCAACTTGTCTTCCATACTTTTGAAATTCAATCAACTGTTTATCCCCAACAGGCTAGCAAGATCCAAGCTCTGATACCACTATAATGTCCCTAACAAATTTTGGCTTAATTATCATCTTTTCAGCATTCGGACTTTTTGTGAAACACTTGTCATTCAAACTCTTCAACTGTTGTACACTTGTTTGTTTGTATTTGAATGGCATATAAAGATTACATAAACTGAAATAGACTCAATATGCATCTACTCCATAACTGATATGAAATGCAAATGTCTTTTTTGGCTTTTTCAAATAAGATAGATGACTGAAAATTACATCTACAACTGTTATACAATTTGTCAAACACCTAGTGTGCAAACTACTCATGCAAAAGGAAAGCTACAGCAACTAGATAATTTGTCAAACACTTTCCTTGCAACCTATTTATGCAATAAGACACCTGATATGCATCTACTGCTAAGGGGCACAATGCAAACACTTGGTAAGCAACCTACCTATGCAAATGAACACCTACAGCAAGAAGGTATTTTAATAAACAAATCATATGCAGCTCCAAACTCTTTTATTGCAACTTTTAGACTGATTACACTAACAGAAAATGCATAGGCATTATTACAAACAGTTGGCATACAAACTTATTATGACTGGAACTAATGATGATATGAAGCTACAACAACATTGCATTAAGACAAACAGTTGTCTTGCACCCAGAACTCAAGTAAATCTGATTACATTCTATGATATGCAACCGATTACAAACTGAAATATTAAGAACCTGTGTAATGTCCCCTTATTAAAATTAGGCTAGCTTGACCTTTAAACATAAAATGCACAAATTAGGATAAGGGATTTTGTATTTACCAATCAATTAACTTGTAAATGAAACTTGCCTTTAGGGCATGCATAATGAACAAATACCACACAGATCCTTGATCATAGTTAGATTAGGTAATTCAGGTTGTACATATTAAGAATAAGGCAGATGCATTACAATCCTAGTGTATTTAAAGGAAAACATCACATTCTTATATAACCTATTACTATGTATTGAATAGATTTTTGTCCTTCCCTCTTGCCTAACCCAAGCTTAGGATGGTAGAATTACTGTGCCAAGGGCGCATGAAATAGTCTCCAAGTGGACTCCTTCAAGGTTTCCTACCTATCTTGGGACCATCCATCAAGTGACCAAATTACCCTGCCTCTCCCTCCACAAACTCCCTATCCTCAATTGGGTATTAGCGAAAGTGAGTATGCTCAAAAATCCATTCTTATATTAAAGAATCATAATTGTTAATAAGGTTCAATAATTGCTGCAAGCATCATTATTAGACAATCCTAAGTAATATCTATATATATTTTATATAAATATATGTATATCCATCATTGTATTTATCAGTTAATTATTTGAATCTCAAAAAATACTTACTTCCTCCGGCCACCAATATGCTATCCATCCCTTTTATTCCTTCCTAAGTAGATTTAAGATATTGATTCCCTCACTGATTAGTTTAATACAGAAATTACTTATCTTTATTTTTGTTAGATCTGCTGAATCCTTCTTAATTCTTGCAGCCACGATGATTTAGTGTGCAGCATATATATATATATATATATATATATATATATATATATATATATATATATATATATATATATATATATATATATATAATTTTCCCTATTTGGCTGTTTTATTTTTAACTTTCTCTTCCTTTGTTTTTGTCCTCATCCGATGATTTTTATCTTGCATTGATTTCTTTTTTTTTATGGCCGATCAAGAGTTATGTCTTTTATGTGAATTCGCTGCCTTCTTTGTTTAGAACCAGTTCATAACCAATGTTGATCAGCTTTACCAATTATAATTGTTGTGTTAGGAGCTGATCGGGCTTCTATATTTGTCATTTGTTTATTTTATTTTATATTTTATATTTGTTTATTTTAGTCAATAAAATAATAGCTATTATTTTATTTTTGATGTTTATTTATTTATATTTTATTATTTCATATAATCATTAAAGTATAAGAAATTGTCAATATATTATTAATTTATTTCAATGTATTTACAATCTTTGATGTATAATGATTATAATATTTTATATTTTGATAATTACAATATTATTTTTAATATTTATAATTATAAGATTATTTCTGATAATTATAATCATAATAATATTAAATAGTTAATTTTTAAATGTGTATTTTGTTTATCTTGTTTCGATGTTTTATATTTCAATGCTACAATTTCGAGAGACATGACAATCTGGACTGAATGATATGCAGTAATATAAACTTCACACTATGACTCCAATGATGACGATTCAGTCCCCAATTTGCAACGCCTTGTGTATGCAAAAACCCTGATCAAACCCTGATTGAATCTGCTGATAAACTGATCACAAAATGATGATGAACTGAACATGAATCAGTCCCTAAAGTCCACGATTCTTTCTTCAACTAGCAACGCTTGTTTTTCCATAATTTCTACCAATTTGCAGCTGCTTATCTCCACATACAAAATCGTCCCAAATAGACTGAAATCCGTCTCCAAATTATGCAATTAAATTCTGAGAATGATCTTCAATGGCTGCTATAAATCAAACTCCTCAAATATCAACATCATCCTTCTTCAAAGAACTGAAATATCTCCACAGTCTGTGAATAACCTGCTCTAATTAATTTACCAAAATTGGGCCCTTGGCCACATAATTTTGCACAATGAAAGAGACTGAATGTAATGTCCCATTTCTAGTGGAAGCACTTAAACCTGAATCTTGCATTCAAAGTGGTTCTCAAAGAGGCATTAGAAACGTTAGAGATCAATAAATTTCAGTAATAACATCTAATTAGATCAAAGATATGAAAATTTCATTTTTTTAAAGGATTTATTCATTTCCTCCTTATCATTCACTATGAATGATTCTTTTATAATATATTTCATAAGTACATTAGATACTAAACATCTTTCAAGATCCCATAGATGGAATTTTGTTATACCATTTAACATCAAAGTAAATGAATAGAGTCATTATTACTTATAAGGCTCAATAATTGCTACAAACATCATTATTGGATAGTCGTAAATAATATATTATATGTATGTTATCTTGTATATATTGTATGTGCCCACCATCTATGATGTATGTATGAATTTTAATATATATAGATATATATATCTAAATATACACTTATCAATTGTTAATATGTCATTCCAACTCTCAATATATTTATCCATCCTAATATATCCAATTTTATATTCATAAACCCTAATATGCTGAAATATATTATGTGTACATCCTATTTATCAATCATCATATTATATATATCTAGATATATACTCGTCGTTTATATTTAACCATCACCATATATTTAGATATATTCATAAATCATAACCTACCTAAATATATTTATAAGTCTCCTAATTTCTGATCTCCATCTGCTGTAACCCCTTAATATATTTATCAAATTATTTATTTGAATTTATAATATACTTACCTCCGGCGGATATCTCATCTTTTATTTCTTTCCTATGATCTACCTACTGCTGCAGTAGACTTCATTTCTCCTTATTTCCAGTCAGCGATTATACTAAGTTTTATTCCCTTTTTTTTTTTTTCTTTTCCCATTGATAGATAGAAGTGTTCTAATTCCAGTGATTGATGTGTTCCTCCAGCGGTGATGATTTTTGATCTCTTTATTCGGTGTCTTCTTATCCTTTTTTTTTTTTTCATTCCCCCCATCTGATTTGAATTGGTCTTCTTTTTATAATCCATTTGCTACTCAATGGCAACGTTTCTTCTCTAAGGAACGTACCTTTTTGCCACTTTGGAGGGACACGTCCTAGTCTAATCTAATCGTTCCCTTTGCATCAGATTTGAACCGATGCTTTATACTTTGCTGCACTGTTTGACTATTGCTGTAGGGTTGTTAGGAGTTTATTTAGGAGTCTCTGTCTTTTTTAGATTCATTTATTTATTCACTAAGCTATAGTTACATCAGGGATCAGTGCTTTTAGATTTAGCAAAGGCATGGCCACATTCAGCTGAATATTACTTTTATTATTAATAATATTAATTATTCCATTTAGGATGATAATTATATTATAATTATATTTTTGTGAATATTAATTGTTCTATTATGATCATTGTGTTATAGTTATAATAATTTTTGAATTGCTCTTGTTTATAATTATAATAATGTTATTTTGATAATTGCATGATATTTATAATATTATTTATAGTGATATTTAAATTGCAAAATATATTTTGATGTTTATTTTAATAATAATTATTATAATTGTATTATCTTTATAATATCATTTATAGCAATATTCAGATTTACATTTCATATATATATATTTATTTTATTTGCTAATATTTTATTATTATAATAATTGTTTAGGAATATTAATTGTTTTTTATAATTTATATTATTATTATAATATTACTTGATGATAATTATAATAGTATTAAAATTGGTATTTATATTTTCGATATTCATTCAGATATTCATTTTTTTTATTTATTAGTATTTCAATATTTCATATTTGGGTATTACAATTTCTGGGGACATGACACTGAAGTACCTCCTCTTAACTCCAGTTAGGGTTGATCTTTCACAACCGAACTTGGCACCCTAGAGTCTTCAAACCCTCGAACGAATGCTAAGCATTAAGCTTTAGCTTTTTACCATGTAGGTAAAGAGTAATGAATTTCAAATCAAGTGTGTCTAAATGACTAGCAAAGAGCTTATTATATACTTTTTCTAACTCATCTCCAAAAAGCTTCTAGAAATAATATCATTTTATTATTTAAGTGACTTTATGATTTATTATTTTATTTTGAGTCACTTAAGTCATTTTATATTAAATTAATTAAATAATAAGTCATCCCTTTTGATATAAAAATTTATTGTAATAACTTAATAAATAATTAATCTAATATACCTCCAATTCAGGGACATGACACTCCAGGCCATTGGTGAATTTTCCCTCAATTTGCAGACGATGGAAATGAAATTTGAGAGGGATGCTAGAAAATATGTTTTGAGGGGAATTGTTGATGGTAGTTTGTGTTTTATCTCCATTAGCAAGGAGAAGGGCAGAAAGCTTAAGGGGAAGTTTGAACAAGTGATGGATGAGCATGAGCATTGTCAAGAGGAATATGATTCTACTCATTACTCCATAGGTCTAGATGAGGGTAATTTTGATCAGCACATGGGCAGTGTACCGTTTGTTAGCAATCCCTTATTTGAGATTGATATTGCTTGGGTTGATGATAATCCACTCTTCAAGTTGGATGACGATCTTCCTCCTAACTCTCGTGTGGAGCTGAGTGATGACCACAGTGTTTGGGATTCTTCTTGTGCATCAAGGTTCCAGACAAGGCTTACTGATGAGTTCTACAATGTGTACATGGTGAGGAGTGCTTATAGTTTTGTTTTTGACCTACCTGTACATGATTTGTATACGATGCACAATCCTTGTGCACATAAGTTAGAAAATTGGTATGATGCATTACTTTCTGCAGCTGAAGGAAGCAAATCAATTCAGTTTTTAGAGTTGCTTCCTCTTGAGGTCTATACTCCTGAGGTACATGACACCAAGGATGATCTGGGTTATTGTGTTTTGTCAGTTGTACTTATGCTAGTGCTTCAAGAGTCTATTGGAGACGTGAGGGAAATTCTACAGGTCTTCCCTTGGGACCTGTTGATGTGTTTTTTGTGACCGCACCAACACAGAATAAAGTCGCCAACGGCTACCCTATCCTCTCTTGATCAAAGTATTCCACATGCTAAGATTGCAAGAAAGTTCATGCGTTCAACTCCAAGGTTCTTTCAGTGCGAATAGGCTCAGTTTGGCTCGATGTGATTTGCTGGTATTTCAAGGGGACTTACGAAATTGTTCAGCAGCGGAGAAAGGAATTCAAATGCTCGAAAGATTTTTCTATGAAGCGCGGGTTTCCTATTCTAACTAGAAAGTACTGAATTGAAATGGGGTAAGGTTAGGAAGATTCTAATCTACTCAAAGGTGTGGGATATGGAGCTCAACTTCAGCAAACTTCTAACCGGACTTCGCTTTGCCTCGCATCGGACAGCTTCCACGGAGTCGGTGCAATCTTCAAGGGAGATGACTAAAGATGTTCAAACCACCACTTGACATGAAGATACCATCACGATGCATACCATCATTCAAACCGTGGATTGAAGTTAAGCACATGATATTCCAGTTGACCACACAAGGCGCATTCACCATCAGCAAATACACTAGTGGTATGGATAGACGAAGTTGCTTAGATCAAACACCACATTCCACAATTACTATCTTCTACTTGCATGAAATGAAACTTATTCTACCTTAAGTCACTACTTGAATCAGAAGGACGAAGAAACCTTGCTAGCTACTCACAACAAAGACGAAATTCACCATCAATGAAAAACTCTTTTATTGAGAGAGTGTTCACAACAATTTCTTACAAAGTTTTCAAAGGGAAAACTTTCCCTCTTCTTCAAATTACACTATCAATCTATACTAAGTTACTCTAAACTATCACCTAGTTGTCTCTCTACTCCGACTTCTACTCTGTTCTACTGTCCAGTGAGACAAATGAGGGGACTCCCATGTTGGCCAAGTCCAACGGACGGCTCAGATTAATTGACCCATGGCCCAGATTGTGCCACCTCAGCCCTAAACAAGATTTGCCCTAAAAACCGCCACCAAGAGGAGTGGGGTAATAAATGAGCCATAATGTCGAGCATCCTTATAGAAGATTCCATCTTTAAAACGCGTTCACACTGTTCTTGATCCTCACGTTTAGCCAATTCTGTTGATCGCTTGGAGGAGGGTAAAAGAGTCTCTAAGATCGCCTCCTCAGATAATAAAATTTGATAGAATCTGGAGTTCAACTGCTCTTGATTTGCTCGAGCTTCCATTCTTTTCTCCATCTTGAGTTTTGAAAACATTTCATCTTTGTCACTTGAGCCCCAAAACTTAGCCACTTTTTTGCAACTTTCTCCCTTCGAGATTGAGATGTCGTCTTGAATCACTTGCTTCATCACCCTAAGTCATCACCGCTTGATCTCAACGTTCCTCTTGCAAAACAAGCAAGGAGAAGAGCATCAGAACATTTCATAACATAAATTCAACTTACTTACCAGGATTTTCATGCTCTAACTTCCAAGAGTTCACTTCTTCGCGTTCAAATTCTTCATGCCTTAGCCAATTTTTTCAACCTATCTTCCTCAAGGGCGTATCTTCTTTGAGAAATTCATTTCACTACCTGGGGCTCCGATACTCAATTTTGTTCAACTCTGGCTCTGGAAGATTAGTCCCACAAAGAATTCAATCAAATTCACCTAGGCAATTGACTTAATACTCATCCGTTGAGGCATTTAATCTTGAAAACGCATTTTCTTCACATTTGCCTTAGAAAAATTTTAAATTTCCCTTAGGAAAATTCATCAATCCGGTGCCCATCAAAAATCTTCACCCTGAAGGCCGAAGCGAAGCATGGAAGACTTTAAAATCAACTCCTCATCGACAATCTTTGATACCCAGAAGAAAATTTCCTCTAGAACGCGTCGAACTCATGGGTGCACAACGAACG
The DNA here is from genome assembly GCA_007258455.2 of Sequoia sempervirens. Classification (NCBI taxonomy): domain Eukaryota; kingdom Viridiplantae; phylum Streptophyta; class Pinopsida; order Cupressales; family Cupressaceae; genus Sequoia; species Sequoia sempervirens. The sequence continues at coordinate 12,233 of VDFB02277621.1, forward strand.
GGTTCATTTAATTTTCTTGAATTTTGAACCCTAGAAAATTATTTCCCCGTGAAATTTAAATCCGTTTTTCACATCTGTGAAGATTTCTTGTTGCTCTGACTTGAAAATATTTTTATATCAACCCTGTGGAGCTGGCATCTTCATCTTCGACAAATTTTACTCATCACAGGAAATTCTTATCACCTCGTAGTCTAGGCGCATTTTCTGTGAGAAAATATTTTGTGCCTTAGAAATTTTTTTTAAATCATCTTTAAAAAAATTTCTGAAAATTTCGCCCTGGAAAATTTTATACTCAACTCAACCAACTTGCCTGTGAGAAAATTTTATCCATTCATCTCAGAAAAAAAAAATTTCATGGAGGCGCCTAGCATATTAGCACCACCCTTACTCCAAGCTTCATGCATTTTGGGCGCATTTAGCACCTTGAGGAAGACATTTTACTTCCACGCCCCACACATTTAATTCCTCCTTGGGCGCATTTCACACTTTATGAGGAATTTTCAACACACCTAGCAATATTCTCTCTTCCCTTTGGGTGCATTTCATACTTGAAGGAGGATGAACTTTAAACGCCACCTTTGACTTAGCCATTACATGATTTTCAACGCCTTTGTCTCCTTCTAAATTTGCATGGATATCTTTGCATGGAGATGTTTTGTCTTCACATGCCCTCATATAGGCGCATTCAAAGGAGAGAGGAGAAAGTCAACCTTCTTAGCATGTTAGGGCGCATTTGGCCATGTGTGGAGGATAAAGTTTAAAACATGGGCGCATATGGAAGGTAGTGAGGAATATCCCACACTTAGAAAAAATTTTAAACATTTCTACCTTGCATGAGGGCGTATATAGCATGTAGAGGAGAATAACTTTCTAACGCCTTCCCTTGTTGACTTCAAATGTGGGCGCATTTTGCATGATGAGAAGGATAACTTTTACCACACCTCCAACAAATGACTTTTCAGCTTCCATGTTTTTTGTCCTTACATGCCCTCTTTTGGGCGCATTTTGCCTAGGCTGAAGGATAAAAGTTGTTGACTCCTTTGACCTTTTTCATTTTGGGCGCATTTGAACATGCCTGAAGGATGGCGCATTTAGGGGGTGGTGGAGGATATTTCCATGCCTTAGAAAATTTTGCCGTCAACTCTCTCACCTTGGGCGCATTTTGATGGGTGAGGTGGATGAAAAACTTTGACTTTCTTTGACTCACTTGCTTTGGCTTGGGCGCATTTTGCCCCTTTAGCAGGATGAAACTTCATACTTAGAAATTTTTTTATGCTTTCTTCAGTTTCCCTTGGGCGCATTTGAGCTAGGCAGGAGGACAAATTTTATACTTAGAAAATTTTTATCATTCCTTCATCATCTTGGGCGCATTTTACCCAGGCAAGTGGATGAATTTTGTACCCTAGAAATCTCTCAACTTCAGCTGAGGTGGGCGCATTCTGAAGGTGGTGAAGGATGAACCCCAGACTTAGTCATTTTTCCTGACTTCTGCCAACTTCACAACGTCCTGCTATTTATAGTAAGTCTCTTGATTCCTGCATCTCTGAAGCTCAGATTGATTTGAAATTTTGAACACCGGATCCTTACGACTTCAACAATCTGTTGACACTGCCATTCCGAGTCGGCCTGCTATTTTTAGCCCATTTTTGAAGGTGATTTGCTATAAATAGCAACTGCTTGCTTCTAATAGCTCCACTGCTCCAATTAACTTGAAATTTGAATGAGGCGCTCCTCACCACGTGACCTGCCTGTCGACATCAACGCATGCGCCTGACTTGCTATTTTTAGCCTGTTTCCAAATTGACTTACTATAAATAGTAAGTGCTCCGTTTGTCTTCAAATTTTACCAGCAGACAGCTTGAAGGATGTTGATTGCGTGGTTTACATCGGTTTTTGAATATTCTGACTTTTTGCCCTTCTTTTCAGGCTCCGACGTTGGAAACCCTAATTCGCTCTGCATGCGTATCAAAAGATCTCTGTTCTCGTTTTTGTGGTATTGCGATCAGCTCGTGATTCTGAACTGCTAGGAAGCGGCTGCCGGGACGCACCTGCTAAAAATAGTAAGTTCCTTACTGAGTGATTATCTCCATTTGCATGTCACACCATCACGAAGCTCTCGAAAAACCCACCAGGTATCATCCGACATGCAAAAGAAACCCTGACATGCAAACCCTAAAAATAGCCTCGAAAGGCTGAACTCTAAAAGTTGTCTCGTTTTGCATGTTATACTGTCGCGAAGGTCTTGAAAAACCCAGAAGGAATATTCAGACATGCAAAGAAAAACTCTGCATCTGAACCTTGAAATTTGTGCCAGAAGCTGGACTGCTAAAAATAGTAAGTTGTCTGTTTTTGCTCAAATTTTTCACATGAGCAGCCTAAGGTGTTCTGAATGCCGTGTGACTGTCGGAATTTCAAAAATGCTGAAGGATTGCCTGTAATTGCACACTTACTAAAAATAGTAAGTACTCAAAATTTGATGAAATTTTGCTGAGAGTCTGCTGGGAACACACTAACATCAATGTTAATCTCAAATCTCAATTTATTCACTTCATTCGACCTCAGACTGACCAGGAAAGATGGGAACCCTAATTTTTCAGACTTGGCCAAATTTCACGTTTAAACTCAATGACGGGCACAACCTCGGAAAGACAGAAAGTAGAAAAAAGAGACAACGACAAAACAAACGAAAAGCAAAGCCAAAAGTTCAGAACGAAGCAAAAATCAGGGGGTCCCCATTTGCAATGGGGCGATGTGTGAAAAACGTCACAACAGGACCCAGGTGGAGTGGTGTTTCTTTGCGGTGGATATTGCTTGGGGACACGCAATTTCAGGGAGGGCAGACTGTAATGTCCCTGTTTTAGCTCGCCTCAACATCTACTTGATTAGCCTATCATTTGACCCTTGTAGGCTAATATGGTGGGTTAGAGGGTCTTGTGTGGAAGATATCTGGTTGTTTCCTTCTCCGAAATTTGGTATTAATTAGGATTTTCCTTTGGGAGTTAGTTTGGACTCAGCTTGTGCACACTTACTATTTATAGTAAGTCACCCAATTGTTAGAGTCCAGTGTTTGTATTTTTACAAAGGCACCTGGATGGATAGTGGATGTAGTGGTCTACCCCCTAGTGCTAACGGAATCAAGAAATAATGTTTTTTAATGAAGTTGTGTTATTTTTAATTATTATTAAAGCTAAGCTTTAATAATAATTAATTTATAAAAAGGGGACATATTATAATGTTATATTTTGACTTTATATTTAATGGGGCCATTTAATTATTAAAGTCAAATTATAAAGTACCTTGGTTTATGTGCCCAAGTGAGAGAAATATAAATAAAGTACATCAAAAGCAAATGTTTAATGATATACTAAAAGATTGAAAAGCACATAGAGAATCAAGCTTTTCATGAGGCATATAAAAGCCTTCTACAAAAGCAAATGAAAATAGACTTGAATTTATTATTCAACACTTGTGCAATTTAGGAGCTTTTGCTGTGGGAGAAGAGAAACCAGGGTTTCTGCATTTTTTGACATTGGAGAGCATAGCTTCTTCATTGTTTCAGTTTCTTGAGGGTGTGAGAGATCACCGAAAGGTTACTCTTACAGGTGGCTGCAAGACAGTAGTCACATTTGATCAAATTGATGAAGATTATTGAAAGGGTTTGAATCGCTTATCATTGAAAATCTGAATGCCATCAATAGTTGTTTGCATTTCATGCTGGGAGTTCATTTTTGGGCGGTATTGGATGCTCTTTTCAGGCCGTACAATCTAATCATGGCCTGGCCGTACTGTACCTGAGCCAAGGCGTGTTAATCTCAGGCTGAAATGCCTATGGTAATTGCCTTAAAACTCTTCCTTGGCAGGCGGATGGGTGTTATCTTTCACTGCAAGTCATCAAAAGGGTGGAGAAACTTGATATTGGTGCTAGGCATCCAAAATGAAGGGGATACTATGGTTAGATCAGCAATTTCCAGAATTTCATAATTTATGGCTATGACATTTCCGGGTATGATCCAATGTGTAAAACTTTCATCGGCACTTTTGAATTTGAAAGCTAATACAATTGCATTTGTTAGAGACCAATCTGCCATTGAAGTTTTGTGCATTGCTATATAATTAGTTTCAGTTTTATCAATAGTTTGCACTATTTACATTTCCTCTAATTTCCAAGCATCCTATATCAAAAATACAAAAAAGCACAAAACATTCAAAACCACAAAAAAAAAAGCAGTTAGGCAGTTGCATAGGGAAAAATAACTCAGGAGGGTTATTACAAAGAGATTTTATCCAACCTCTTAACGGTTCTACTAAACCATCCATGAACAACTCAATCAACCTCCTCTCTGAAATATCTGTCACTAGCACTAAGAGTCTCTAAAAATCTGCAATATAGGTGTCCACTGAACCCGACTGCTTAAGCTAAGATAACTCCTTAAAATGGAGTTTGAGATCCTTCTTATCAAACCTGTTAATCAACCTCTCCATGAAAACAACATAAGAATCAATCTGATCATGGCCCAAAGTCACCATTCCCTAGTGCCACCACTCGTGCACTCCCATCCAAATGTATTGCAACATACTTGATGGCTTCATCCTCAGGCATTGGGTTGAGCTGAAAGTATGCATGATGTTGGATGAGGTGCGACTATGTAAAAAGGGGCAATGATCAACTGGGACAATGTATGGCTAGCTAGGAGGTGCTTAAATAGGTGAAAATAGATCTAATACCCTTCTTCAACAGCAACAAATGACTAATGACAGCTGGTAAACACCTTGAAACCTTTGTCTAATCAGAAGCAACTAATAGATTTGACCTTAAACTCTGAGACTAGTAAGCGACGGTGGCAATGGTGGTGGTATGTTAGCAAATTAAATGACTAAAGAAAATCCCATAAACAATAGCTAATAGTCTAAAACCTTAGGTGCATAATTAATTATGGCTAAAACGAATAGTTGAAGGCTAGGTGCAACAATTATTTGACTGAAACAACATGTCAAACCCTTGAAACTCCCAAATCAGCAATTATTTGATTGAAACCTTTCAAAATCAGCAAGTAATATAACATGGCACTATAGCAACAATACAAACACACTGTAGCAGCAGCAAAAATAACTAAAAACCCGTTCAAACTGAAATCTTCAATTAAACCTCAACAATCTTCAATAAATCAGCACAATTGTGATCTCCAAATGGAATCACCTCTAGTGGATAAGAGAATTTTCATCTTCAAATCCAAAGATTGAAACCAAGAGAGTTTTTGTCCTCTGGGTCTCCCACACCAAGTGTTTTTGTCCTTGAGTGCTTGAAAATCTAAATTGGAAGGAATAGCAAAATGTAAAGTGCCTTGCCAAATCTGATCCAAGAACACTGATTTTCTGCCCTTGGAATTTTGACACACTTTGCTTGCAACACCCAACTTGCTGATAATAAGCTTCAGATGGCTTTGCTTTCTTTTGTCTTGATGCAATGATGAATAAATGCTTGTAAATATCTTCCAAGATGACTATGCAATTATCTAAAATGAAGATGCAACTCTTTATGTGTTTTCAAGTGCATATAAATGAATTTCTAAATGCAAATGCACACCTACAGCCAAGAGGAATTTTCACAAACACTTGGCATGAAAACTAACACAAAGTAATGCAATTACATGTAAAAGACATTTTGTCAAATAAATGACCAGCAAACTCCTTATATCTCCAATATGATATTGCAATGAAATATAAGTGATTACAAGCTGTAGATGAAATGCAATCAGACTTATTACAATATAGATATGACTGAAACTATCAATGCCAACTACCATACTCATGACAGCCTTACATATGCAATTTGATTGTTCATAATATGACTGTAATTACATTGTCGTGATGCTGATTATACCAGAAAATGATCCCTAATGTAAATGAGACACTAAATGCAAAATAACTTCAGAAATGAAGAACCTGGTTTTGTAGCAGCACCCACAAATAAGCTCGTTTCTCTTTGATGAAGCTGAATTTTTCCTTCAAGAAGGTGTGTCAACCCTTCTCTATGCCCAGCAATGCCACACAAATTTTATTGGAATTTATTGTGCCTCCAAAACTAAAATCGCCCCCTTGCCAAGAGGTCGCCCTTGGTTTGCCTGGCAACTTTTTAGAAAAATAAATACAGCAGTATTGGCTTCCAAAATTGTTATAGAAATGATTGTCTTCGCAAGAGAAAGTGATCCCTCCAATACCCACAAAGAGATGAAGCTTCAATGAAGAGTAATGAATGAAAATGCTAATCCTTCCATGGCTGGTCTGCAGATTGAAGCAAAATTACAGACCTCAAAATATCTCATAAATCTCTCCAAAAATGACCTCCAATGATTGCAATAAGTCCAATGAGAAAGACTGAAGTATCTTCCTCCACTATCCAACTAGGGTTGGTGTTGCACAACCGAAATTGGCACTTAACCAGCTAGGTTTGGTCTTTCACAAACGAAGACTGGAAAACAATAAGCTAAGCATTCAGCTTCAGCAGTGTAGTAGAAAAGTGTTTGCAACTCAAGATGTCCAAATGCATAGCCCAAGCCTCTTTTTATACTTTTTCAACCTCATCACCAAGAGACTTCTAGAAGATTCCAGAAATATTCCTTAAGTGACTTTATTACTTTATTATTTTATTATTAAGTCACTTAAGTCACTTTTTATTATTAAATTAATTAAATAATAAGTCATCCCTTTTGATATTTTATTTTATGGGAATAACTTAATGAATAATTAATTTAATAACATCTCTTGATTTAATTAAATCATCAATTAAGCTATCCTCATAAATTATCAATAATTTGGACAACTTAATTAAATAATTTAATTAAATCACCATACCTCCAATTCGGAGACATGACACAAAATAACAAAATCGGATGTTTGATGTGAGCCTTGACCTTTCTTTTATAGGAACCTACTTTTGGCCCTCTATTTTATTTTATTTTTTTATTTAATTTACTTTTCCCTCCAAGTATTTAAAAATAGTTTTAAATTACATCCAAAAGCCCCTTTTGAAATACATTTTGAATAAGTATTAAAAACACTTATTTAAACATTACTTACAACATACCCCTTTTGAAAATAAAGTGATTGGGGTCACTTAAAATATTATTATAGTTTTCCTTATTTTATCTCTTAGCCTATGGGAAATAAAATAGGCTACAGGCCTTCAATTAACTCTCTTTATGTTTGAAGAGACATGACAATATTTTTTTTTATCAGAAATGCTTTTCTTAAGAAAATGATGCTGCATGTCTCTCTTGTACTAGGCACCAACCTTTTGCATTAAGTGTTTTGAAAAATCTATGGAAATATAAACATTTTTGTGATATTTCATCTTGTTTTTTGCATGGTGGTTTGTCATTTAATTTATAGAAAATATTTTAGTATTCTTACTGTTGGTTTTATTTTTTATTAGGGAGTAGCTGCAGATGACATAGACTGGAGTTCACTTTTGCAAGCAAATGTTAAAGCTGTTCCCAAAAGCATACCCATTATTTGTTTAGCTTTTGTATACCAGGTAAGAAAAACCCTTATAAACCTTTGCTAGTATCTATTTGATTTAAACTAATTCAAAAACGTTTTGTATCACAGAATGTGGTGCCGGTTCTTTGTACAAATCTTGAGGGCAATCTGCCAAGAGTAAGGTGTTGAACTTAACCATGAAATATCTTTATTTATAAGTTCGTGGCTTGATCCACATATAGTTTGACTTCAGTTATTGTAGTCCTTAGGTTCCAAATTGTAGTCCACCATGAAGGGGCACATAATTCATGATATATTTCCAAGAGCATTGCAAAATCATAGTGCCAATGAAATCTGTTTTGGATAAAATGTAACATCAATTTTAGGATTTGGTAAAAAGATGGAATGCCCTTTTTCAGAAAACTTGTAAAACGCTTAAAGATAATCCTGCCAGTACACAACCCAACAAAATATATAAAATCAGACAACCTGATGATTTTAAGGTTTACTTATTATACATATTCTGTGAACTCTCGCAAGCACTTCTTGCGGTAAGTTACTAGTGTTCGATGGTAATATTGTTTAAAAATAACCAATCACATAATCTACCAAAGTCACTTTTTTTCAAGTCAGGAACTTGTGCGCCAAGGACCTACAATGAATGAGATAGGCATGACCACTTTTGGATTCAAACCTCAATCACATAAAACAACAAAATCAAGGTGAGTTCTAAGGCTGGCTAAATATAGACAACTGTATCAAAATTGTATTACACGTACTTCAAAACTTAAAATAACAGAAATGCTGAGTCCATCCTGGCTTCCTTGTTCATCAACAAAATAAAAGGTAATAATGTCTTTCTTTATCTGTATAATTAATAATAGTTCATAGTAGCAAAAATCAGGAAAAATTTGTGATTTATTGCAATAAATTGGAACTCTAGGCAGAAAATGATTTTGTAAGCCAACATCTCACGAGATTTTGAACAAATATTGGAACTCAGAATAGAAAATGAATTTTCAAACTAAAATTTCATGAGATTTGAAAAAATTGGCCAGCAAGATTTTTGCTGATTTTATCTCAACTAAATTGTGTTTTTCCATAAAAATAACTAAATAAACAAAATTAAAAAAATTGGTGATTTTTGGTGGCTTTTTAACTTCATGTTGTGATTATTTTCTTTTGCTTTCATTAACCCTAACCTTTTTTATTCGTTTTTCCAGAAAACCTAACCCTAACCTAGTTTTTTCCTAAATAAATCTTGATTTTTTGAAAAAACGTATCTTTTGGCCTGCTAGTTTATTCCCAAGAATTATTTTTATACTATGACTAATAAATTTGTTTCCATGTCAATCTTTTGTAGTACAAATAAGGGTTTTCTTCAATGAATTCCTTTATTCCTCATTAGTCTGGCCAGAAGGGAATCAAATATCATTCAATACCTATCTCTCTAGTATTGTAAACCAATCTCAACTGCCATACTTGCTCAATTGCATAGCTAAAATAAGACGGTGCTTTTGATTGTGATATTTATTTCATTTTGTTCAATTGCTCTATAAAATTCTGAATATTTAAAAATTTGGATCCTCCCTAAATTACATTACAGTATCCTTCATAATCTTTCTACAAACTTCAATTTCAGTTACTAAGGCAGAATCAATTTCTAGATCAGCATTCCACAAAGATCCTATCCCTGTTCTATCATCAGATAGTGACATAATTGAAGGATTAGCTAAATAAAATAGAAATTTAATGGAGCTTAAAACCTACTGCTTTACTCTTACATATACTATTAATTTTTCAGATGAGATATGCACAATAAGCAGAAAAACATAACACAGAACAGAAGACACAGTAATTTATCCTGGGAAAACCCTTCTACTCAAGGCAGATAAACCCAACAGGAATTTAATAACTTATAGATCAGATACAATAGTGCAGAAATAGCACTCCAAAATCAAGCCTAGAGAGGCAGAATACAACAAAATAATCCAGCATTGTGTATAGTGCGAATTTCTAAGCAACAAAGAATAAGCAAACCTCCTTGAATGTCGAACTTGCTTCTGATCACAGAAAATCGAATTGTTGAATTGAATGAATAAATGAGGAGAGTCTATCTCCTTTATATACAGATCCAAGCATCATTCTCCTCTTGAGCTGAAATATTCAGAGCCAAATTTTTTTTTGAATTTTCAATAACAGTTTACAAACCAAACGCACCCGTTAAGGTTAGATCTAAACCAAAATGATGCTGAAGCAACTCTAACCAAAATGTACACCAGGATCTCGATGTGGGCAAGGTGTGAGCATTGGTCAGAGGATCTGAATGCAGAAACAAAACTGGAAGGAACTCTAACCAAGAATGGCGCCGATGATGGCGAGCATATGGTCAGAGGATCTTCTACACTACAAGTACTGAAAGAAAACTCAACACCAAGTATGTGCTACCCAATCCAGTATGGAATTGAGGCGACCATATGGCGGAGTGCTAAGAATTACAATGCTTTGAAGGGAAATAAGCTAGAATGTTGAAAGTAACTCGACACCCAAAATGTGCTTTCTAACCCGGAGTGGGAAAGGAGCTGCCATAGGGCGGAGGTAAAGGAAATACAATTGCAATTACTGAATGTAGAGTTGAGCATTACAAATCATGATAAGCAAGAATAACAACTGTTGTCAGTACTACTGTCAGCTTACAATATGAAAGATAATGCCTTGCTATCAACGTGAATCAAAATGTAAATAGAGCTGCAATAATATATACTGGATTCCCTTCAATGAATAATAAAGCTTTGATCAGAAACTCTACTATTAAGGCCAACCTGATAATCTGATTTATGACAGTCCTATTTCCCGCCTGCATGAACAGCAGCCCTGTAACTCACAAATTCACTCACAACTCACTCCAAACTCAATCAAATTTCATGAGACGAATTGCAATATGATCCCAAGAAGATGGCGCCCAAGATTAGCACATAAAACTGACTCCAAATGTTGATATTAATTATTGGCACAAATCCCAAGAAATGCAAATGGTACGGCCCAGCAAGAGGGGCGATTTGCATTTAAAAATCCAAAACACTACTAAAAATTCTACAAACTGGAGGAAAGGGTCGCCCCTTACAGACAGAGAGAATAAGCTAATACCCAAAAGCACTCTTTTGTATTTTTTGATTTATGAATAAAAACGACAATCTGCTAAATGAAAAGCAACTCCAGAAATCTCACTAATATGCAATAAAGCTGATCTACAAACCACACAATGATTACAATGCACAAATTCCAATACAAATCTCACAAACTACACTATCTCACCACTAGTCGCTATCTTTCAAGCAAGAAGCAATGCCAAGCTAGGAGGCTTTCATTCCTCGAAGCAATCCCACAGCCAATCCGGCAGCATAACATTCCTGTAGACAAAAGATACTGAAAAGAGAACCAAAGGCTTCCTTTTATAATTTGTCGTTGACCTTCTCGAAACCCTAATCTTCCTTTTAGAGTCAAACCCTAATCCTCCAATAGATGGCGTCCCTTTCTTCAAAGCTTCAATTTTGACTTTTTGATTAAATTCATCACTTTAATAATGGCGTCCAATCTTAAGGCTTAAATTCAATCTTAATAATTATAAAATTGTCTCAATGATGGCGCCACCCTTAAAGACCACCTTTTAAAACATCATTAAGTTAAGAGACTAGGCCAAGGGGTAATATAACATTAAAATATAATGTTATTTAAGTGAAATGAACTTATCTCTCCGAAACTGCATCTCGAGGCCAGAATCTGAATAAACCAATTGAGTTGACTGAAGAGGAAAGTCAACTGTGCCGAGACCAAAAGGACCACTGCCAGAAATAGAATTTACTAAAAATAGTAAATTCTTGAAATTGCTCAGAATGCCAAGAACAACATATCACTACGAAGCTCTTTGAAAACCCAGAAAGAATCCGACATTGAAACAACTAACCTCAAGCAAGAGCATCCTTCGAAACATGAAACCCTAATTTCACCTTCCGAATAGCCTACGGGTCTCAATAATAGGCTAACGGTCACTGGAAAGATCATGCTCAAGAAGGGGACATTACATGAGCCTACCCAGAAAATTCAATATTTATTTATGATTATTAGGCTGACTTGCCTTATGTAATAATTCTTTTGGGAAATACCTCCCGAAGCTACTCAAAAACATTAACAATCCCTTTTAGCTAGGGAGGTATTCTTAAATATTTGGTCATGGATTCTCTCAACATGACGTCCACAACGGCTACACCCAATTGTGGGAAACACAACTCAATCTTAGAGATGTGATTTGTACAAAGGCTTTCACCTCATATTTCTCAGTCTCAAAGAAATATACACTACAAGGGCTTTCACCTCATATTTCTCTGTCTCAAAGAAATATACGCTAGAGGGATTTCACCTCATATTTCTTTGTCTCAGAAAAATATACACTACAAGGGCTTTCACCTCATATTTCTTCGTCTCAAAGAAATATACACTACAAGGGCTTTCACCTCATATTTCTCCGTCTCAAAGAAATATACACTACAACAAATCTTAATGATGTTGTGACTCCCTCTCAGCGAGGGCGACATTCTCTACCACCCCAAGCTTATCTCGAAAATGTACAAACTTTACCTTGGAAAGAGGCTTGGTGAGGATATCAGCCGTCTGATCATCAGTGCAAATGTACTTGAGCTAGATTGCTTTCCTCAACACCATGTCTCTGATGTAATGATACTTGATCTCCAAATGCTTTGTCCTATCATGAAATACAGGATTTACTGAGAGCTTTCACATCTCTGGTTATCACAGTGAATCAATGTCGGCTCTAACATCTGACCAAACAATCCTACAAGGAGCTTTCGAAGACATATTGCTTCACGGGCTGCTACACATGCTGCAATATATTCAGCCTCTACTATGCTTAGTACCATAGAGGTCTGCTTCCTACTACACCAAGAAATCATGGCAGACCCCAAACTGAAGCAACATCCGGAGGTGCTCTTCCTATGGGGTACACTCCCAGCCCAATCAGTATCAAAATAGCCTGTAATCTCAGAACCCCTCTAGAGGCATACCTCAAGCCATATCCCATAGTACCACGTAAGTATCTCAGTATATGCTTTGCTGCAACCAAATGTATTTCTCTTGGGTCACACATGAACTGGCTGAGAGCACTCACTGCAAAACAAATGTCAGGTCTGGTGTTGACTAGGTACATCAATGATCCAATCAATTGTCTATACATGGTGGGATCTACCAAATTTGAATCGGAAGCTGAGTCACTCAACTTCTTCAAATTTGTCTCCATAGGTGTAGCCATGGACTTACAGTCCATCATCCCAAATCTTCTCAGTATATCTATAGTGTATTTCCCTTGACTTAGGAAGATCTCATCAGGGCTTTTCCATACTTCCAATCCCAGGAAGTAATGCATAAGGCCAAGGTCCTTCATCTCAAACTCAAAGGCTAACTCTTTCTTACATTTGACAATGAGTTTCTTTCCTCCGATGACAAATAAATCATCAACATAAAGGACCAAGATCAAGGCCTCGCCATCAACTATCTTGAAATAAAGGTTGGAATCTGCATCATTCTTGGTGAAACCCAAACTCATCAAGTATCTATCAATCCTTTCATACCATGCACGAGGTGCTTGTTTAAGACCGTACAAATCCTTCTTCAATCTGCACACATGAGACTCCTTCCCATGAATCACAAAACCGTCTAGCTGCTCGATGTACACTTCTTCTTCAATTACACCATTAAGAAATGCAGTCTTAACATCCATTTGATGTAACTTCCAACCCTTGGCGGCGAAGGCAATAGCAATAATTGTCCTGATGGAAGTGTATCGAGCAACAAAAGCAAACGTCCTCATAATCTATTCCCTCTTTCTGAGGGAAATGTTGAAAATGAAGGTGAAATTGTAGCTTAAAACTTGTAAACCTATGTGATTGTAGATTTAATTAAGTGTTCTTTGTCACAATTCTTTGTGTGTGATTATCTATTTAGATCAATTTTACCAATTGTAGAAAGAGACGGAAGATTGTAGAAGAATGAGACAAGAAGATAGAAGTGACACAACATATACGTGGAGAAACCCTTTCAGGAAAAAACTCCACCAGAATCAATAGTGCTTGTATTATTTAACCTTAGAACAAGATTACAATAATACTGTATCAATCCTTTATTGATATGCTTCCTTGCCTTCAACAATCCTTCTTCACAACCTGCACAAAACTCTCATACACTTTTTGTAGCACAAGCTATCCATGCATTCCATGTGACCAAGCATGAATCCACACATCCCATGCCATGCTTCAAACCCTCACACAGGCACAAGTTATACCTACTAACCTGCTATAAACTCTGATGCAATTGCTACAATAAATAGACAATTAATGAGCATGTAAACTCATAAGAGTTATCAATACAAGAGCATAAAGCTCCTCTCAAAAATCTACAAAACCAAAGTCTCCTCAATTTAGGCGCCCCAAACTAAACACTTAACTGATCATTGGTCAAGAAAATATCTTGCAAGCATCGCCTCAAAGTTGGCGCCCAAGAATGGGCCCACTTAACTGAGCCTTGTAAATATCTTCCCATGCAAAAGGTGTTAACTCAAAAATGCCGACTTGGGCGCCCAAGGTGGGTCCAAGTCAATCTTAGTTAATTGAAACATATCTCTCCACCAATTCATGCAAACATTATGCATGATTGATCATCCCCAATTAATTGTAAGTATCCACCTATTATCTATCATACAACTGAAGTCATTAGTCATGCAAATCAAGTCAACTCAAGTCAACTAGCATTCAATTGAAACTAACTACATGCAACTGAAGATAACTGAACCATAACTGAATTGAACTGAAGTGAACTCTACTCATGTAAATATCAATCCCTAATTTGTAGGATCTTTACATGCATTACTAAAGTGTTATCAATCCTCCAAACAATTAACTTAAGCAAGGTGGGTTCCACCTTCCATGTAGGTGCCCCATGTGCTCCTATTTTGTAGGAACTCTTCTTGGACGTCCCCACATGTTCCTATCATTTAGGAATATTTACAAATCTCAATTTACATGTTCATTTCATTTAAATTTAATCTTTTTCTAATCCTAGTGTTGGGGAACACTTTCCAAGGACTTAGGAGATACATGAAATATGTTTAGGATTGCAATTAAATGGCATCCTATTCCCAATAGAAGTCACTATTGACTTCCCTTCAGGTCTCGGAACAACATCCCATACATCATGTTTAATGATGGACTGATACTCTTCTGTCATCGCATCTCTCCATACCTATTGGTTAGATGCCTCCTCATAACTAGAAGGATCAGAACCAATGATGCGACTCATCAATGCCACATAACTTGAGAACTTCTAAGGTCTCTTGCTCTCCCTAAAAGTGCCTTGAGGAGCTGCATATTTTTTTGCCTCTTGCATGGTTTGTCAAGCCCATAGGGGCCTCTTCCGACCTACGGCAATATCTCTAGGCCCATCAATTGGTTCTATAGGATCAACTGGATCAATAGTCTCAGTCGGTTCATTGGACTCCCTCTAAATGTCAGGAGTATAATCAAGGGATGAATCCATATCCTGTGGAGCCTCCTGCTCCTCACTATCTATCTCCATGTAAGATCCTTTAGATCTTCTGAAGGCTACCTCCTTTTCGAAGGAGACATCCCTGCTGATCTCAATCTATTTCTATCCTAGAATATATATTTTCTAAGCCTTTGAAGACTCACTATAGCCCACAAATATACCCTTCCTGCCTGAAGGTTCCAGTTTTGTTCTTTTGTCCTTGGGCACATGAATGTACACAGGATAGCCAAATATTCTCAAGTTACTAACCTCAGGCTTCACACCTATCAAGGCCTGCTCTAGAGCCATGTTTCCCAATATCCAATGAGGACTTCTGTTTTGAACATATACTATAGTTCTGGAAGCTTTTGCCCATAGGAAATTCTGCAAACTTTGATCATGAATCATAGCCTTAGCTGCCTCTACTATATATTTGTTCTTTCTTTCGTCAACTCCATTTTGCTGAGGGTTGTGTTGTGACCTTTTCACACATCGCCCCATTCAAAATGGGGACCCCCTAATTTTTGCTCCATTCTGGTCTTCTGGCTTGGGTTTCTCTCTCTCTCTCTCTCTTTCTCTGTCTCTTTTCTGATGTCTGCCTTTCGAGGATTGTGCCTGTCTTTGAGCTTAAGCGTGAAATTGACCAAGTCTGAAAATTAGGGTTTCATCTTTCCTAGTCAGTCCAAGATCAAACAAAGTGAATAAATTGAAAAAGGAGATTAACGTTGTTGTTAGCATGCTTCTAGCAGGCTCAACAAGTTTTCATCAAATTCCGAGTACTTACTATTTTTAGTAAGTGTGCAATTGCAGGCAATCTATCAGCATTTTTAAGATTCTGATAGTCACACTGCATTCGGAGCACATCAGGCTGCTCGCGTGCAAAATTTGAGTTGAAACATGCAACTTTCTATTTTTAGCAGTCTGGTTTCCGGGACAAATTTCAGGGCTTAGACGCAGAGTTTTTCTTTGCATGTCGGCATATTCCTTCTGGGTTTTTCGAGGCCTTCGCAACGGTATAGCATGCAAAACGATACGACAACTTTCAGAGTTCAGCCTTTAGAGGCTATTTTTAGGGTTTGCATGTCAGGGTTTTCTTTGCATGTCAGATGATTCCTTATGGGTTTTTCGAGAGCTACGCAATGATGTGACATGCAAATGGAGATAATCACTCAGTAAGGAACTTACTATTTTTAGCAGGTGCGTCCCGACAACCGCCTCCCAGCAGTTCAGAATCACGAACTGATCGCAAGGCAACAGAAACGAAGACAAACAGAGATCATTTGATACGCATGCAGAGCAAATTAGGGTTTCCAGCTTTGGGACCCGAAAAGAGGGGTAAAAAGTCAGAATTTTTGAAAACCGGTGTAAACCATCTCGATCAGCATCCTTAAGGCTATCTGTTGGTAAAATTTGAAGTCAAACGGAGCACTTACTATTTATAGTAAGTCGTTTTGGAAACAGGCTAAAAATAGCAAATCAGTTTCATGCACCGATGCCAGCAGTAAGGTCACGTGATGAGGAGCGCCTCATTCAAATTTCAAGTCAATCAGAGCTGTGGAGGTATCAGAAACAAGCAGTTACTATTTATAGGAAATCACCTTCAAAAATGGGCTAAAAATAGCAGGCCAACTAAAAAATGGCAGTGTCGACAAGACAACCAAGTCGTGAGGATGCAGTGTTTGAAATTTCAAATCGTTCCGAGCTTCAGAGATGCGAAAATCAGAGGGCTTACTATAAATAGCAGGGCATGGATAAACTGGTGAAGACGAGAAAAAAATGACTAAGTATGGAACTTCATCCTGCAGCCATGGCAAAATGCGCCCAAGTTGATGAAGAAGCATGGAGAAAATTCTAAGTATAAACTTCGTCCACCACACATGCCAAAATGCGCCCATCCAACAAGGAAGTCAAAGAAAGTCAACACTTTTCATCCTCCTGCCTAGCTCAAATGCGCCCAAGGGAAACTGGTGATAGTGAAAAACATTCTAAGGCAAAACTTCGTCCACCTCCTAGGCCAAAATGCGCCCATCCAGCAATGAAGTCAAGGAAAGTCAACGTTTGTTGAATATCCTCCTCACCCCTCCAAATGCGCCCATCCTCCTCCTAGGTGAAAATGCGCCCAAAAGAGAAGAAAGTCAAAGCAGTCAAAGTTTTTCATCCCTCTCCCTATGCAAAATGCGCCCAAAACAAGGCATGTAGAGACAAAAACAAGGAAGATGAAGGGTCACATGCTAGGCGTGGGAAGTTTCATCCACCACATAGGCTAAAATGCGCCCAAGTTCAAAAGGGGTCAACAAGTCAACAATTTTCATCCTTCATGCATGCCTAAATGCGCCCAAATGAGGTCAAGTAAGGACAAAAAACGAGAAGTTGAAGAGTCATCCTCTTGCCTTGGCAAAATGCGCCCAAGTTGAAGGTGGTAAAAGTGAATGCAAGGTGGTGAATGAGGTAAAAGGTGTTAGAAAATACTCCAAGGCGTGGTCAAGACAGGGTAAATGCTAGGCGTGGCAATATTCTTCCTCAAGTCCTATATGCGCCCAAGGTGATAGGTGTTATAAGGTGTTAGAAAACATTGCCAAAGGTGAAATAAAGTGCTAGGCGTATTCTTCAAGTGCTATATGCGCCTAGGGTGGTAAAATGAAATATGAGATGATGTGATGAAATTTTATTTTTTTTCCCAAGGCGTTGGAGCTTCAAGTGAATATATTTTCCAAGTGTGAAATAAAATGTGAAGTGAAACAAATTGCTAGGTGTTGGAATTACAAAATCATAAATTTTTCCGAAGGCATTGAAAATGTTGGAAGTTAAAATGATGTGCTTGCAGGAAGATTTTCGAAGTAAAGTTGATGATTTTCTCACAGGAAAAGATGAGCTAGATTGAATAAAATTTCCAAGGAAAAATTTCTCTAAGGAAAAATTTTCAAGATGATTTAAAATTTTTCTAAGGCAAAGTATTTTCTTCCCTAGAAAATACGCCTAGAACTCAAGGTGATGGAAATTCTTCCTGAAGCACGAGCAAACTTCACGGTGATGAAGTCAGAAGATGATGACAATGCAAGATGATTTAAAATTTCTCAAGTCTGAGCAACACAAGATGATCACAGATGAAGAACGTATTTAAATTGATGGAATAATATTTTTCTAAGGTTTAAAAATTTAAAAATTTAAATGAACCCGTTCGTCGGATACCCATGGATTCGACGCGTTCTGGAGAAAATTTTCTTCTAGGTATTGAACATTTGTGATGATAGATGGATTTCTATGACTTCGGCACTTCGCCAACGCTTTTTGGTTGAAGAATTTAATCAGTGCTCAAATTGTGAAATTTCCTAAGGAAAATTTTAAAATCTTCTAAGGAAAATTTGAATAAAACGACTTTTGAAAGGAAAATGATTCAAACGATGAATTCGAAATGAGTTGCCTAGATGATTTTAATCCAGTTCTTCACAAATGAATTTTCCAGAGCTGAAGAGAAGTAAAATTCGAATTCAAGTGACAGAGTTTCGGCTGGGGAATTAAATGGATTAAAAGATGAAATTTAATTTAACATTTTCGAAAGTAAATTTTAAAAGATGCCAGTCAAAGTTGAACTTCTAGAAGAACAAGATTCCTGGCGTCGAGAGACAAGTGTCAGAAATACCAGAGAGGGAAAATTCAAATTCTTGAAGTGGGGTAGTGGAAATTTAATGTACTAGCTATAATTGGCTCCTTCTAGAATTCGATTTTTGGCTATGAAATTGAGAAGTTTCTCACTTGTTTTTCACAACTAGAGAAGTACGAATTTGCTCTGAAGATTGTTGCTAAGTATTGTTGAAGCTTGAGAAGTTCGAAATTTTGCTGAAGACTGGAGAGTTTGCTGAGGTTTGAAATTTGTGAGTTGCTGGAGCCGAGAAGGTGTGCACTTGCTGATTAAAGAGATGCAAATTTGCTTGAGTTGTGGCTGAAGCTCGATTTGTTGCTGAAGATTGAAGTTGCCAGTGTAAGAGAAGAAATTTTGATTTGAAGATCATATTGCTGAAAGGGACGCCTTAAAGTAAGAAGTTTCAAGACTATATTGAAGTGCGCACTTGCTAAGTGCAAAGTACGAATTTACCAAAGTTCAAGTTGCTGATTGAAGTTGCTAAAGTTAAAGTTTACTTAGAAAAAATTTTCTAAGTATTGAAGCTCGAATTTATTGGAGAAGAAGCTGAGATGGCTGAGGCAAGGGCAACTGGCAAAGATAACAATGGTGCATCTAGACAGGCTGTGATCAAGAAGCTGAGCAAGACATTTATGCCAGAGTCAAAATTCATTTCGAAGTTGGGCAAGTTGACAGACACCAACTTGGGCTCCGTCAACCTTGAGACTTTCAAGAACAGAATGTTGGGGATTGGAAGTCATCGACCTTCGACCACTTCGCACAATATTGTTCGAAGTGGATTATATGCAGTTGCTGGTTTCCCACCAACCATTCAGTGTTCGGAGCTGATGATGGAGTGCACCAATTATTATGAGAAGGACCACAGATCGATCATGTCACCAGATGGACAAGTGCTAGCTAATCTCACTCCTTCAGCCATTGGTGAAGCTTTCGGGATCCCGGTGCACAGGAATATGGTTTACAAATCCAGAGAACGAGCTGAGCAAATGTACGCTTCCGCATTTGAGAGATGCATGGAGACAATCAACGCTCACTGGATGAGCAATCCCAAGCCTTCTCGTACGAAGTTGCTGAAACAAATCATTGCAGATGACTTGAAGTAGGAGTACTGTGACCTCATCATGATGCTAAGCAGAGTTGGAGGTTGTCCACAGTCATTCATTTTTGAGCCATGGATGTTTTATTACATCAACCTCATGCTGGAAGGGAAAAATTATGTCAACTGGGCTGTGATGATCAATGACGTTCTATATGAGCTCTTACATCATCTACATGCTGGCTCGTATGACGAAGTACAGAGGGATTTCTTACAAGGAACCTGTCGATTGTGGCTCTCACCAATTCAAAATTCATGAGGCTTGTCCACAGTTGCACCTGGCTAGTACCACTCATTACAAGCGTGTCAATGACGCCTTCACCATGCACATCACGAGATTGCTTCAGGAGCGGTTGCATCACAGAATCTCGAGAGAGGCCCAGGAATTGATTGAAAGTTATGGGTGCTGGTTTATTCAGTTTCCGAAGTTTTCTTACATAAGGCTGCAAGGTTTTTCATCATATCCATATAGGCTGCCTAAGTACCCAACCGATAGAATTTTGATGTTAGAGATATCTAGGCAATTGCTCGCCTACGATAAGATTCAAAAGAAGAAGGGAGGTGTTGACTTCCTGATTGTCATGGGCAACTCGGATGAAGTGTGTCCTTCATTACAGGCAGCCAGAGAAGCCGAGAGTAAGCTTCAATTTTATCACTTTTCCTATCACACCAGCCGACAGCACTATGATCCACATAATAACATCAAATGGGTGTTGTCAGAGGAGTTTAAACACAAGGAAAATATTGAGGATTATTGGGTTGATGCATCAGACGAGATTGAAGTCAGGAAAAGAATGTTCTCTCGGTTGCCAATTACTCTGATCAGGGATTGTGAAGTTGTTCTGGTTCCAGACCAGGTGAATGAGGATATGGACGTTGTCCATCTTGATTATGCAGCAGTGAGAGATACTTCACTTCCGCTCCCAGATTGGTCAGAACCAGAGGTGGCTGACTTGGACACACTTTCTATTTCGGTCTTGACATTTACTAGAGCATGGGTTGACAGGCGGGTGAGCAGGTTGAAGAGTAGGTCAATTGCCTTGACTTACAATTTGATGGGAGATCACAGGACACCCACCACCGGCGGGAAGAAACAGATCACACGAGGTCCAGAGTCCAGAAGGAAAGAGCCAATTCGGCAGGAGCCTATTCGGCCAGAGCCTCCACAAGTTGTAGTTCAGTCACCCACGCCATTGGAGACACGTTCTCCAAGTATACAGGAGGTTTCTTTATTTGCTGATCAGAGGAATGCATTGAATCAGGTGCAGGCGGTACAGGATAATAATCAGCCACCACGAGGGAGCTCTGCTGGCCGTGAGGTCAACGCGACCAGTAGGGTTGATCGTGCCAGGATGATGAGGGGACTACGCATCACCCTCGCCCAGCAAGGCAAGAGTTGAAAAAGTACTTTTGGAGGATGATGATGATATAGTTTCAGACACTCACCACTTGAGATCTATGAGCCTCGCCAGAATATCGATGTAGAGGTTGAACAAGTTCGAGAAGTAGAAGCACAAGAACAACAGCCCTTTGATATATAGTACAATGTGCCTAATTGGCTTAAGGATAGGATGAGGAGAAGCCCCAGCGAGGAGATTGATCCAACAATTGAAATGGAAGAGTTCTTGAATAGGATCAGTGTACCTCCACAGAAGAAGAGAGCACGAAAGTTTTCAAAGATATCAACTGATGAGGATGGTTCGCGCACCCTTCACGTAGCTGTGCCACAGGTTGATTGTGACCGAGATGAAGAAGTGCCAGAGAACTATGTGGTCATGTCCCTGGGAGTTGTACTCTCACAGTACGCCAGACAGAGAGGAGGTGATAATCTCTACCTCGCCTCCTCAAGGACAGGTTATTCAAGTTAGCGAAGAGCACAAGAATTGAAAAAGCAGGGTTATTGCTGCCCTGTTCGATATGTGCGCAGCTTGTTCCTGCTCTCTTTGAGCAGGAGATTCCAAAGGATATGTTCCGCAGAGTACCAGAGTCAATCACCGGCTGTTGTGGAGTTGTGTGATGCATGCAGCGGCAAGTGGGTCACAGGAGTTTGTGTTGAGACAGAAAAGTTCATGGAGGACCTTGCTTTTGCTTTTCAGCAGGCTTCCAGTATTTTGACACGGATGGAGGCAGTTGATCAGGCTTGGGGTGATGCTTCTATTTATCAGAGTAAAGTAATTCAGCCTTATAGAGGCCATCTGCGATTGTTGACGATGAGCCATTCGTGAGAATGATTGCATGATTTCTCTAGATGGTATTCTTCAAAGAATCATTGTGGACGCGGGTTTCTTCTCGGACGCATCAGCAAGTATTCAACCGTGGCATGCAAATACATGCACAAATATCATTTATCTCGAATACTTTTGGCGCTATTTGCTAGGCGGTTGAATCCAAATGAGGTAAATGTTGATAATTTGAGGGGTAGGCTGGTGACTTTCTTTTCAGAGGTGAAGACCTTCATACAAGATGATTTCGAGAACACTTCTACTTTCTCCGCCTTGATCCAGAGCACGCAGGATTCCTTGGTTGCTTGGAGAAAATCTTGCACAAGGCATGAACATTCAATCACAGTGTTAGAGTTTCAGCTAGATTGCATTCCACCTATTTCAGTTCAGAGGTTGGTTCGCACTTGGCATTTCCCGGCGAGCTCGGTAGTCGGAGAGGAAGAACGGTTCACCACTAGACGAGGACTTTAGATATTTACTATGGGCATTTAACGCTTTTCTGGGAGTGAGTGGGAATCTGATTCATTTTAGTCACCACTCCCCATTCTCGCAGCTTTTAGGGGGTTAGGCTGAGGCGGCTTAATCTCAGCCACCTTTGATTGTAACTCCTAGCCGCTCTTTTTGACCCGCTATCTATAAAGGAGTCCCTCATTTGTAAGGTAATTAGGATTAGAACCGGGGAATTGAGTTGAAGAGCTTAGAGGCTAGAGAGTAGAGCATAGTGGACATTTTGTTAGTGTGGAGAAGAAAGAAAGTTTTCCCTTTGAAAACTTTTGTGGAGATTGTTGTGTAACACTTTCATGATAATAGATCTTTTCATTGATGGTGGAATTCGTCTTTGTCATGAATAGCTAGCAAGGTCTCTTCTTCCTTTCGGATCCAAGTAGCATAATTTTCATTTCATGCAAGTAGTTTACATTGATATGTGGTGTTTTATTGAGGTAGCTTCATTTCATTCCATACCACTAGCAGCTTATTGATGATAAGTTCGCCTTGCGTGGTCCACTGGAGATCATCTTGAGTTTAACTTCGATTGTGATTTGTATACTTATATGCGCTGCCTTGATGCAGGCGGGCGAAATCAGAATTGAACATCTTTTGCCATCCTTTGAAGATTGTACCACCTCATTAAGCCGCCCTGAATGCGGAGGCTAGGGTGAAATTCAAGCGAAGTCTCGCCAATTGAGCTCCATACATCTTTGCATTTAGAATAGGGAACATAAGTTTCTCAGGCTCATACTCATTTACTTTCTTCTGCAATAATGAAGTTGGTGGAAACACATACCTTATTGCCAACCACATAAACTTCCCTTCTGTGCTAGAAGGTGCCATCTGCTGTTGTCAGAAGAACCTTGAACACTGGTAAGTCCCCCTCGTGAAGAAAAACAGCAATCACATCAAACCAATTCCTGAAAAGTTCCAAGTATTTTAACCTTGAGTTGAAAGGAACTCACCTGCACCCTTAGCATGCCACTTGGATTTCTGTTCAAGAGAGGATAGAGTATCCGTTGGGAGACTTTATTTTGTGTTGGTGCGGTCTCAAAAACCACCTCAACAGGTTGTACGGAACACAGAACTCCCTCTTGATCCCTGCCTATATGCAAAAATTATGAAATCCTCCGGAAGTGTACTCCCCTCCATTATTTGATCTCAGAACCTTAATCCTCTTCCGGACATGTTCTCAACTTGTGCCTTGAATTCTTGGAATCTATCAAGGGCTTCCTCAGACTCCTTGGATTTCAAGAAGTAAATCCAAGTCTTTCGAGAATAATCATCAATGAAAGTCACATAGTACCAGAATCCACTCAATGATGCCACAGACATTGGTCCACATAAATCTAAATGAATAAGATCTAAGATCCCCTTGGATCTATTGTCACTGCTATGGAAGGGACTCTTGATATTCTTATCAAGTGCACATCCTCTGCAAATGCCATTGTGCTCTAAACTAAGCTTCAGAAGACTAGTAACCACCTTCTCCATAGAGGGAAGGGCACTAAAATGTAAGTGAGCAAGTCTCCTATGCCATAGCTCACTCAAACTGATAGAGTTGTGCAATAATGCATGAACTGGTCGAATTGATAATCTGTATAGGCTCTCCTGACGAGTACCAATTACACGAGCTGTTTTTATGCTAGAGTTCTTGGGCCATGCAATAACTTTTCCTTCAGAAAAGGAAACCTTGTACCCTTTGTCCTCCAAGGCTGAAATGGAGACAAGGTTTCTTTTGATCCCTGGTACGAACAAGACATCACTCAAATGAAGAGGGATACCTAAATCTAGCTGGAAGGAAGTGGCCCCAACTCCCTTTACGGCATAACTAGCATCATCTCCAATTATCACCCGTAAATTAGACTCTTTCTCTACTAAGTCTGTAAGATGCTCTCTGTAGCCTGTAATGTGACATGAAGCACCACTGTCTATCAACCAAGTATCACTGTCAGTTGGTACATTACTTGAAAGAGCGGAGATGAATAGAAATCCCTCTAAATCGTCTTTTGAATGTCTTGATTCCTTCTGAGGTGTCTCTTCATCAATGTTTGCAGTAGAAACATGCTGCTTCAACTTTAATTTGCAATCTCGGGCATAGTGTCCATACTTGTCACACCTATAGCACTAAATATGAGAGAGATCCTTCTTTTTTTATTCTAGAACAGAATCTGATTTTTTATCTCTATTCCTCTTGAAGGTGCCTCTTTTCCTTCTCTTCCTTTGCCTCTTTCTCTAGTAGCATGTGCAACAAGAACTTGATTTTCTTCATTATGGGAGTTTCGCCCATTTCCTCTTATTGCCAATCTAGTTTCTTCTTGAATACAATCAGCCCGAAGGCGATCAAACTTGGGAAACTTGGATCTCCCACTGATGCTCTGACTAAAAGGTTCCCAAGATTGGGGAAGACCATTTAGTGCCAACATAACAAGATCTTTGTCTACAACTATATCCCCAATAGAGCTCAATTGATCTCTCAAATCAGAGATCTTCATAAAGAATGAAATGACTGATTCTCCTTTAGCCATTTTACATGATGGAGTTGTTGTCTTAGAGCGAGGGCTCTGCTAGTATTGTTGATCCCATACAGTCCTTTTAGTGCGTCAAACATTTCTTTAGCTGTCTTCATCTTGGAAATGATCGGTACTAGGTGATCCTTCACGGAGTCTATCATGATCTTTCTAGCCTTCATGCCATTTTTCTTCACTGGATTTTCTCTGAGTCTTCTGACGGCTCAGGCATGTCTTTTTCTACGAATTCTAGAAGATCATTCTCTTCTAAGACAATGAGTACCCTAAATTTCCAAGAGTTGAAGTTTGAAGCTCCATCAAGCCTGTCTTCTACCTTGACACCAATCACCATCTTCTTTTTTTGAGAAACTGCCCTAAACAATGGAATTGACTTCCACACACTGCTTAGCCAAATCTGATCAGTTCTTCCTAAACCTTGGCTCTGATACAATGTTAATTTTTTAGATCAGATATGCACAATAAGCAAAAAAACATAACACAGAATAGAAGACACAATAATTTATCCTTGGAAAACCCTTCTACTCAAGGGAGAAAAACCCAACAGCAATTTAATAACTTATAGATCAGATACAATAGTGCAGAAATAGCATTCCAGAATCAAGCCTAGAGAGGCAGAATACAACAAAATAATCCAGCACTATGTATAGTGCGAATTTATGAGCAACAAAGAATAAGTGAACCTCCTTCTTGAATGTCGAACTTGCTTCTAATCACGGAAAATTGAATTGTTGAATTGAATGAATAAATGAGGAGAGTCTCTCTCCTATATATACAAATCCAAGTGTCATTCTCCTCTTGAGCTGACCCAGAAAATTCAATATTTGTTTATGATTATTAGGCTGACTTGCCTTATGTAATAATTCTTTTGGGAAATACCTCTTGAAGCTACTCAAAAACATTAACATATACAAGGTTAACTGACCTTGCTTCATTGATTATGTAAAGACACTGTTATAAACAAAATAGGAAAAATACAAATACATCTCATGAGACAAGCTTTGGATGGGGCCCCAATGTAATATCCCCTCTTGAAGGGAATGATATTTTTACGATTTGCTCAATTCGACATATGTGGCATTTTGTCAAACTGTTGACTGACTTCTGAACTTGGTTGCTTTCAGTAGTTATAAAGATTGCAAAATGCATGAATTAAATGTAACAGGGATATAACTTCAAGCATTACAATACTCTAGCTTTAACTCCATTCAATGCATTGAAATGAATCATGTATCAACATAGGAATCTCACAATCAAATAGCAACAATGGCATATTAATTTTCAAACATTTAGACACACAGTCTCATAAACTGTAATGCTCAGAAGTACATTCAAATATCAAATGACAGTTTAGAGTGATAATTACCAATTGTTTTGCTAGACTCCCAATGCAAAAACAACACCTAGTAAATTCATGTCTGGCAGGAAAATGACAGAGTAGAAATAAGGAGATGCACAATAGTGAAGTAATCACACTAGCAATGGGAAGGAAGCATGCACTTAGGTTGATTGGATGCTAGTCACCAAATAAAATCGATACTCACTTTTAATGGTTTTGACTTCCACGTAGGCTTTTATGTCGAAGGATACCAGCAAATAAAGTCCTTGTGAAGGCTGCAACTAGAGATATGAAATAAGATAATAATGATATGCAAGTGTGATTCCCCTTAACGCGTGACTCCTACAACCGGCATTGTTTTGTCTCTGTCTGAATGTAACGCCACTCCAAACATAATATCAGGTCCCACAAATATGAATTTGTGTTGTGCTGAAATATTCCCCCCTATTCTAAGATATTTACTAACTGATTTCTATTGTTTCTGTTTTGTTTTGGTTTTGTAGTTTTTGAACAAATTGCCAGATAATGCATAAAATTGCAGAACAAAGAAATGTTGAAGCACAAATATATTATTATTCAGATTTATTAATGCCATGAAATTACATTGAAAGCACTCATACCCAGATGACATTTTATGTTCTTGAAAGCTCTGTAAAACCCTAAAGGATGATCTCCAGGAAACTAATGAAGCTTTGTGATAACCTCTTGTTGGTGTTTCAATTCACACTCTGGAATGCGGATTGGAAACGGACAACTATGCACAATTAGACTACTCTTCAAATTAGGAGGGGAAGCTCCCTCTTTGCTGATTATGCTTAAAAGAAATACTAAACTACTTCCAATCTTTTTATTCTCGGCTTAAGAGAACAAGGTTATAAACTCTTTGCGTCATAGCTGAGGTTTTCTATTTTTCAGAATTTCAACTACAACTAGGCCTAAACTAATGATGCTTCTAACAACTCAAGTAAATTCAAAGCCTGAGAATCAAAAGTAAAAAGGGAATGATTTGATTTAACACAGATACTTAAATAAACTCGCTTCCAGAACACACTTGAAGAGTCATTGTACTTTCAAGATGTATGCTGAAATAAAGATTATGCAAGCCAAACATATAAACACATCACTGAAAGATATGGAGACTGTAGATCAAAGCAAAGTAGGCATGAGATTTATTTTCTAAAATTCTAATAGCAATAACACTAATGGGATAGTAGATTGTAGCAAAGTAGGCTTACAATATGCAATCAAACCAGATTACACTTGAAACAAAAGTGAACAGACACTGAATAACAAAGTAGCAGGCAAAATAGGCTCAGCAATTTGTTATCACAACAATGGTTAAAAATATATGGGAAAGGCTGCCCTTATTTATACACAAACAAAAGAGTAGGGAACCCTAAAATATCCTTGTTTTTAACTAGTCTTGCCAACATGCAAGCTTTATTTTTTAGTCTAAACAAAAGATTACTAACAATTAACTGAACTATGAACATCAGGTAACTGATTTAACTACAAGAAAAGCTCCAACTATGCATTTGATATTTCCAAAGAATTGATAAGCATGAATGAGAATAGCTAGTTAAACTTGAAAAAGGCATCAAGTTAACTGCTGCCTTTACTTGAGCTCTATCTCTGGAAATCTTTGCATGCTCCAACTGGTAGTTTACTCATTGACAACTTGGGATATCATATCCTCCAGAAATCCATTAACTACCTCTTCATCAGGGACACTGATACTCTTCAGAACAATGTACTGTCTTTCCAACATCTCTTCACCATTTGCGATCAGATTTAGAAATTCTTTTCTCTTTTCATTTGCTTCATCAAATTTTGTTGACATTGCGGCAACATGATTCATCTTGCAAGTAACAGGATCACCATTAAAACTGCCACGGACAAGGTTCTAAAACTCTGTCTGTACTTCATTGAGATCAAAGTAAGTGCCATCTTCATGTTGATATTGACAAGGAATTTGTGACACAAACGTGCTTACAAACTTGAGAGTACTAGCAACCTTTTGTCTATATCTGGCTAATTCTATTAATATTCCTTCGTAGGTTTTTACTTTGAAGAGGTGTTGTTCTCTCCAAGCAAAAAGCTTCTTCTTGTGTTCTTTTGTAGTGACTGAATCATAAGCCGTCCTCAAGTCGGAAATGACAATCTCGTCTCTTGGATTCCTTTCCACTATATTTTGCTCGGACTCCTAAATTCCTGAGCGAAGATCATAGGCATTTTACCTCAATTGGTACATTTCTGCAAGCAAAAATCTGCCCCTGGTGATAAATTATTCTACCCAATCTCTCAAATGTTTTCCATAGATGACCAACTAACTCAGCTAATGTTGATCTACAGGTGACCCCAGAATTCGTAGAAGCGACAAGGTGGCCCATGAAGTACCATGAAGGAGGTTGGAAAGATACTGTTGCAGCTACCGAATCTCGGCCTTGAGGTCTACCTTATCTTCTCCATCCTTGAGCACTCATTCCTTTAAATTGTTTGATGCAACCTCGAAGAGGTTTACATCATTATGTCGGGTGCTTCTATCGAGATTGGCCTTAACAACCTTGAAGTCATCAATTTCAACCTCATCAATGTTCTTGTTCTCTTGGTAGATGCTATCAAGCTCTACAAAGTTCAACTCATAAGAAGGCTTCCTCCTCTTCCTACCCAACAGGTTCTCAAGCCAAGATGAGGAGTCTCTACTAACTTTCCTGGGAGAATCAGTTCCAGCTCCAACAACTACTGATGGATCAATCAGTGTTGAGACGTTGCGAACTAGTGAATCGCCTTCTGAATCTATATGGATAGGAGAAGGCCTCAGCAATGGTCGAAGAATAGGAGATGGAGGCATGACTTCAACTTGAGGTGTTGACTCAATTGGAACTTCCGATGCATCTAATGGTTGTTCCTGTTGATTCCCAACGGGAAACTTCATCTTTTCCTTCAAATTCCCTAACACTTTTTTGTTCTTTGAACATTCTAGAGGAACGCTCATAGATTTCACTCTGGGCTTTGGTCTAGAAGAAGGTAGAGATGTATCAACTATTGGTGGCTCTGCAACTACTTTCTATGTCCTTTTACTGCTCAAGAAAATCTTGTTGTTCTTGACAACTCGGCTTGTTCTTTCCTCAATGGAGGTACCTTATTTAGCGAACCAATCAACTTGTGGAAGTGGTCGTTGCTCAGCTTGATCTTGGGCATACATAGGAAGTAGAACTTCCCCATCATCATTTGAAAGTCCTTCCACATCTTCTAATAAGAAATCAGCCATCTATCGAAGGGTAAGTCTGGAGTAGTTGTGCTTGCGTACTTCAAACTCATCTTCACAATTGGTCCATAAATCCTCAATTGTAGGTGCATGTGCATGATTCTAACCAAGACGAGCTGCGAAGACACCACAAGGATCATATGACCATCTCTCCTTATGTCATGTCCCCTTCTCAGTGACATCTCTCAGAGGACAGGATTGGCCTATCACACGACCCTCGTAGGCTGATTGTTTGGATAGAGGGTCACTTTGGAGCTTGGCTCAGCTTCAGTTAGCAGAGATTGATCAGCGGTCTTTTGTTCTGGCTCAATCGGAGGCTTTTTGCAGAATTGCTATTTTTAGCAGTTCCTGGCAGGCAGTGTGGGACCCCTGCTTTTTTTAGCAGTATGGCTTTGGCGGCATCCGGAATCACTTCAGAGTTCGTCAGCATCAGACGGAACAGGAAACGGATAAGTAACGGGAGAAATATTAATATTTAATTACATTGATTAAATATTAATTAATTAATGTTTATAATATAAAGTTATAATTTTAAATTATAACTTTAAGTGATTTGCCTTGAGGGGTGCGCCATCATTAAAGGGGGCCAGTTTGACATTTGATTTATATTAAAATATTCAGCAGGAGACTATTGAAATATTAAAAGATTAAAATATGAATATTTCATTAAAACCCTATTCTTGAGGAAATCGCACTTTTCAGCTTATTAGTGGATTTGCCTTGGGTTTTGAGCCATTATGTGATTATTGGATTTTGAGAACTGATCAAATTGATCTGAGCACAGACTTTAGGGTTTGAACTCGACTTCCTTGGGGAACGAGCCATCTCCAGCGGAAAGCAATTCAGAGAGTGTGAAATATCACTTGATCTATTGCCAGCAGAGGTTTTCTCATATAGAGGAAATCACAGAACTTCAGAGGATCGATCATTTACAGAGTTTCTACAGTGTTTTGCATCCAGAGTCATCTATTTACCTGGGGGCCCATTACAGAGACACAAGCATTGATTTTTGTGGAAGCCGTATAGCATTAATTGTTGTTTCTGACAGGCCGTACTTTCCTGTCAGGCCGTACCTTCTCAGAAACACGTGTTTATCACTTTTGAGAGAAACGCCTCTCATACTTGCTTTGAACTTGCATCAAAGGAGGCGCCAACATTACTGGAGTCATCTGCAGACATCACACAGAAGGAGAAGAGGATTATTCATTGCAGCCGTACATTTCTGTACTTCAGTAGCAGCAAATACCAGGTTCTTTAAATATTAAAAATTCATTGTTTTGTTCATTGCATGTATCTGGGTATTATTGTAATTAGTAGAGAAGATCAAATAAAGATACTGGCATCCATATTCTACAGTTTCCAGAGTTATTTTATTTTTATTGAATTTATTTCAATTTATTGCAAAAATCGTACCTTTCATTTATTGCATCAAAAACACAAAATTTGCAAAAAAACCAAAAACCTTCAGAAAAACTTAAAATTCAGTCAGAAGCAGTGTCAGGGGGAAACTAGGGTTTCTACACCTTGAAAACCTTGACACTTTATCGCTCATCAACTTAGCATCAGCTGCTAATCTGCATCTATTTATGCTCATCTCAAATGGGAAACTCAATGCAGGCTTGCATTTGTTACGCAAAAATGTGTGCACTTGTCATGTCCCCGAATTGGAGGTATACTGATTTAATTAAATTATTTAATTAAGTTGTCCAAATTATTGATATTTCATGAGGATAGCTTAATTGATGATTTAATTAAGTCATGAGGTGTTATTAAATTAATTATTTATTAAGTTATTCCCATAAAATAAAATATAAAAAGGGATGACTTATTATTTAATTAATTTAATAATAAAAAGTGACTTAAGTGACTTATAATAAATTAATAAAATAATAAAGTCACTTGAGGAATAATCAAGAATCTTCTAGAAGTCTCTTGGTGATGAGGTTGAAAAAGTATAAAAAGAGGCTTTGGCTATGCATTTGGACATCTTGAGTTGCAAACACTTTTCTACTACACTGCTGAAGCTGAATGCTTAGCTTATTGTTTTCCAGTCTTCGTTTGTGAAAGACCAAACCTAGCTGGTTAAGTGCCAATTTCGGTTGTGCAACACCAACCCTAGTTGGATAGTGGAGGAAGATACTTCAGTCTTTCTCATTGGACTTATTGCAATCATTGGTGGTCATTTTTGGAGAGATTTATGAGATATTTTGAGGTTTGTAATTTTGCTTCAATTTGCAGACCAGCCATGGAAGGATTAGCATTTTCATTCATTACTCTTCATTGAAGCTTCATCTCTTTGTGGGTATTGGAGGGATCACTTTCTCTTGCGAAGACAATCATTTCTATAACAATTTTGGAAGCCAATACTGCTGTATTTATTTTTCAAAAAGGTTGCCAGGCAAACCAAGGGCGACCTCTTGGCAAAGGGGCGATTTTAGTTTTGGAGGCACAATAAATTCCAATAAAATTTGTGTGGCATTGCTGGGCATAGAGAAGGGTTGACACACCTTCTTGAAGGAAAAATTCAGCTTCATCAAAGAGAAACGAGCTTATTTGTGGGTGCTGCTACAAAACCAGGTTCTTCATTTCTAAAGTTATTTTGCATTTAGTGTGTCATTTACATTAGGGATCATTTGCTGGTATAATCAGCATCACGACAATGTAATTATAGTCATATTATGAACAATCAAATTGCATATGTAAGGCTGTCATGAGTATGCTAGTTGGCATTGATAGTTTCAGTCATATCTATATTGTAATAAGTCTGATTGCACTTCATCTACAGCTTGTAATCACTTATATTTCATTGCAATATCATATTGGAGATATAAGGAGTTTGCTGGTCATTTATTTGACAAAATGTCTTTTACATGTAATTGCATTACTTTGTGTTAGTTTTCATGCCAAGTGTTTGTGAAAATTCCTCTTGGCTGTAGGTGTGCATTTGCATTTAGAAATTCATTTATATGCACTTGAAAACACATAAAGAGTTGCATCTTCATTTTAGATAATTGCATAGTCATCTTGGAAGATATTTACAAGCATTTATTCATCATTGCATCAAGACAAAAGAAAGCAAAGCAATCTGAAGCTTATTATCAGCAAATTGGGTGTTGCAAGCAAAGTGTTTGTCAAAATTCCAAGGGCAGAAAATTAGTGTTCTTGGATCAAATTCGGCAAGGCACTTTACAGCACTTCATGTATTTTTCTTAGAAACTCCATTAACACGACCTCATCCCTTGGATATCTAGGTAGCATGATTGGATCACTTGAGAAGCCATATACTCATATGTAGGAAAACATGGGGAATTGGATAAACCAATCAGCCCACTATTGGAAGACTAAAATCACTGAGAAGGGGGCAAGGGGGGGGTTGGAGGGGGGGCGAGGGGGCGCGGTGAATCAGTGATTTATAAAAGTCACAAACTTTTTTCAAAACCAAGAATTTATGTTTTCTTTTGAACCAAGAGGACAAATGACAGTATGTGAAGCAAACTTGACTTTTAAATCAAAACACCAAATGACAGTTCAAAGAATAAATTTGACTTGTGCATGAACAGTATTGTATTTGCATGAAACATTAACAGAGGATGAACTTAACACTTTCACGTGTATCAGAGCTCATATTAATAATAGAACCTTTTATGCATGAAATGTGCATTGACAGATATGAAAGACTGATATGAAATGTGACATAACATTGACAAATATGAAAGACTGATAATTATGCATTTGATAACACATTAAAATTAGACAAATAAGAAAAAGATCACACACATAAAATCATCACATAACACAGTATATGTCCTGAGTGGAAAACCCTCTTGGGGAATAAAAACCACTCGAAAAATCTCTCTTTATTCACTTAGAGCACCAACTCTTTAAAGTACGGGAGCACCAACTCCATAAAGTTCAGGAGCACCAACTCCACAAAATTCAGAAGCACCAACTTCATAAGATACAGGAGCACCAACTCCTTTAAAATGTAAAACAATACAGTATTCTATCAGAACCCTAGAAGTACAATATGCAGTCCTAGAATTTCAATAGAAGACTATAAAAATTTTCAATAAGCACATTAAAGAATGTTGTATGAGAATGACAACATCTTCCTTAAATACAATAATCTAAGTATCAATATAAAGATTTTCAATGCAATACAACTTTTGTACAGTATATTTGAAACGTCATATTCCTCTTTCAAGTAACCCAGAAAAATGTCTGAAAGCCATCTTTTAAAGACACTGTGAATAACAACCTCTGTAAGCAGTTTGTGTAACTGTAAACCAACTCGGGTTAGGGTTTAAATGGAAAACCCTAAATAATCCTTCTTCAAAAACAAACCCTTTCAACAAAAAGTTGCAAATATCACCACCAAGAAATCATTCAGTTACAGTCGAAAATTGCCACCCAGAAACCCTAACGAATTTAAACACAATCAACAAAGATTAAGCCCTTTAACAAAAAAATCTTAACAGCATTTTCCAAATCAATTTTATTCACTGAAAACCTGCTTAATCAATTGTTTCAAAGCCTATAAGTAATAGAAATGCAATACCTATTTACGGTGAAAAACCAACTTGAAATAATACCTCAAAAACCTGTCAAATGATTTCATAACCGTCCAACTGATAATTGTCAATCTTTCACTATCGTTTCCTTGACCAGCATCCATATGCCTGACTATCTTCATCCGAGCTCATACAATGAGTTGAACTTCCATATCCATAGCATACTGACTGAAAAACTAAAAGACATTGCAGACCACCAGAATAACCATGGCGGCTAGAGCTTCAAAATTGAAACAACTATAATGCATTTACCCTAATTCGAGCTTCAAGAGTTTTAGGAGACTTTGCAAAACAACATAATCATTTGAGATCTGGACAAAACATTATAATTCCTTAGAATCCGCTGCCAAAGACTTTATCAAAACCATCGACATCATAATAATATAAAATCATTAACCCAAATGAGCTATCAATGTCCATGATGGTTGTCGATGTCATTTACCCAGTCACAAGTAGCTGTCGAAACTAACAGCTAGTCAACACATATAAAATGTGATTGTTATCAATAGACCCGATACCATAGAGTCACACAAATTGATATTATTACCACAATGATACCCGATGTCATATGTTTTAATGTGATCAAAATGCCAAACAAAACAAAATGCCGATACCTCATGTATTCTCTAGCATGATTAATGTGCCTTTGATAAAGCCCGAAACCTTATTAATATGAGCCCAAATAAAACCAAATCACCTTGTTCAAAATGACTTTCAATATGTTCAAAAAAACTTTTAATAATAAAACCTTTCTTGAATAACTTTCTCAAATGACTTGTGTAATGTCAATTTGTTTGACAATATAGATTGCAATAAGATCCGATAGAACCACCTTTATTCCACATGCTAATAAGAAATCAAATGTCTTATAAGCAAATGCCAATCACCTTAGCAAAGACATAAAAAGGTGAATTTCCCGAGCCACACAAGTACCTAAAACATGTTTCTTTTTAACCAATCTGAAATGCTCCAAATGCAAAGATCATAAAACTGCCATGTCAAAATGATAAAATGTCAGCATCAACATGTATCTGAACCAATCAAAAACAGAACCAAAAACCTGTAACTGCATATGAAACATGTGTCATGTGAAAACCAAACCTCAACCATGTAACCAGTTTTGTCATCAAGGACAAACATGATAAACAACTGAAAGCCAACACCCACTCTGCCATTACCAATCTGGCATCCGTTGAAATCCGTATATGCAACTCATGCTCAAGGTCTCGCATTGTATGCATCAGGAATAGATCATTCACCCGCTTGTAACGCTGCTCAGATTCTGAAAACTCTAGTTGTGGGTAATGATCTTACACATGTTGAACACCCAGAGTTCCAACGACAATCAAACCTCTAAACTTGCCTTGAAAGGCCATTAGATATACAAGGTATGATATCATGTGGAATTCGTGGGATTTGAAGAACTCTATCATCTGATGGTGGAGACAATCACTGATTAATGCTGGCTAGTCATAGTATTCTATTATGTCCACAATCTGGGAGATGACATAAAACATCCAAGGCTGGAATTTATTGGCCTCCACTTGTCCTGTAACTCGGTTGAGCAAAGTAATCATGGCTGCAAATTCATCCTTGAACTCACTGCGCCCAACATTCCTTGGCAAAGTATTATGCGTCTCTTTTAGCCACTTTTGAGCCATTCTTTTCCGGCATTTTCTCTTTTGCGCATACCATGCTCTTTCACATTCTTCAATAGATATGATGAAATTTTAGGCTCATGGTGGTATTGCAAAACTCTTATCAATATCTACCGGCCTGAGGCTGCAAATACTATGCCATCTGCTGATATGATTTCTCATGAAGTGTAATATCCCTTGCCCAAACTGATCTCAAACTTGTTGTTTATGGCTCAAGGAATATTGTCAAACACTTCTAATACAAACTTAATGCTTGCTGGTCTGTGGTTTCAGTCTGATTGTATGCTTGAAAACTGATAACAAAGGTACTCCAAATGCTTGTAAATCAATACTAAAATGTCTAAGCTATAAGCTAAATGCATATGTGACTTCTTTTGTCTTTTTAAAATGCACATATATGATTTCTACATGTAAATTATGCACCTACAGCCAATTGACATTTTGTCGAACAATTGGCATGCAATTATTATTCTAATCAACATGAATATAACATCAACAATGTACATACAACTGATCTCTCCTTTATTGAATGACAATCTTGAGTACAATGATGACTTAGATTAGCCGAGACTCTTGGCTTTACAATATTATGGAAGTCCTTAAGTCTGAGTACAATGGCCGCCACTAACTGAATTGAAATATGACTATAAATGAAATACAAATAATGCAAAGAACCTGGTATGTGTAACGACCCGATTCTGCGTAAATTAAAAATTTTCCAATTCTCACCTTATACATGTAAAGGTAACAAGTGACAAAGATGATACAATAAAAAATTTCCTTTCTTTATTGATAAATACGTACAAGTTACAATATGTTTCCTCATGAATTTTCACTTTCATTGCAAATATGAATCAAAGTACAAAAGTAATACAGTTACATACATAGCTCATAAGCTTTTGCACAAATAGAAGTAAGAAGGTCCAGGAGTCTATCCTTTCAAATCGTGGTACATCGGCCGCTTGCTGTGGAGGAGAAACATCACTCGGGCTCTTTTCCGCCAACCACGGACTTATAATGCGGTCCCCCGCACGATCATTTTGCAATGAACGGCCCTCCCTTCGAAGAAGAGATTGGTAGGGTATCCTTTAACGATTACCAACTGAGCATAGTGTTGTGTCCTACACAACTAGAACCTTGCTATTTCACAATCTCGATCTAGTACCCGGATCACAATGAACTGACAGTGTAGTCTCAACTAACTCACGTCTATGTTGCAGTCGTACCTTTCACTACTTTGGCCAAAGTATTCTCATTCAATACTTCGAATGAAGGTCATCTATCATAAACACTACTCAAGGCCCATTTGACTTAGGGCTAACTTACTCTACGCGTAGGCTATGTCTTTCAATGGGTTCAGTTTACCCCAAACTTCCTACCTCAAACAATTTACTGGAAATGAGTCTTTAAGCAAGTGTTTACTATCCTATCTCCTGTTTCCGGAAATCTTTATCCTAGGAGAGAAGCTTCCTAATGTTAACCTAATAACACAAGCTAGGAATACACTTTGTATTGACATCATTTCGTTCCTAGAAATTAATACATATTCTACGTGTTCTCCATATACGGAGATCATACAAGTTTGAAACTCCAAACAATTGCATAACCGTTTAATACTACCAATCAATCATCACACACAAGAGACAGTCTTGTAATACAATGCATACAATTTCCTACTAATGCATATAATCAAATTGAATCCTTTCTTTTCAAAACCCCAATTTCCTACTAAATCCTTCTTAACCACATTGAATCCCTTCTATTCAAAATCCCAATTCCTATTTAATCTTCTTTAAGCAAACTGAATATATTGAAATGCATCAAGCTATCTCCTTTAGCTACCTTGTCATTTCCTATCTTTTACCCTTGCATAAAATGAAGTCCCTTAAATCTTTATGCAATAAAAGATTATCAAATAACAAATGAATGCTAGGGACAATTTAATTATTTTACCTCAATGCAACCAGCAATTCTAAAGACAGTAAAAGAAGATAGTTTTAAGCTATAATCTTTAATTAAGAAAACATGCCTGTATAAGCTCCTTTCCAATGTTCCTCTTATCAGCAGTCTTCTATTGTTGATCACAGCAAACAGTTTCCTCACTCAGAAAATCTCCACAAAAAGAATGCTATTGTTTTCTCACAGTAGTCTATGAAATACAGCTGAGAATACTCAACTCTCCTCTCACTGAAACACTTTGAAACAGAACAATATCACAAACTCACAGCACTAGCTCTCAAATTGCAGTGTATAAACAGTATAAACTCTCTAAAAAACGTCACAGATCAGAAAGCAAAAGCATGTATTCAAATGAAGAATTGTGAACTATTTATAGGTCGAATTAAAAACAGTTTCCCCATTTCTGGGCATGTAAATTGACAGATTACCATGTTTACTAAGTCAAAATGTCACTTGTCATTCTTTCAAACCCTCAGTCATGTTTTCCCAAGATGATTCGACTTCTTTGGAGCCAGAAATTGAAGAATATTTCAACTCTGCAATAAAAACGCCACCTACAGCCAGCGCTATCTATTGCAACCTATATGAAATCAACCTCTGTTTGGCGTGTGCTTCTACCAAGGTTGACTCTGATTACTTCGAAGTCTTGAACTTCTATCTCATTCAGACTCTTACCCTCTGAAGGTGCAGTGGTCTCTATGATGATCTCCTTGTCAGTGTTCCTCTCTACATGAACCTGTTTCTTGATCCTCTTATCTGGCGCATCCTGGTAGACATGATCAAAATCTGAATGATCAAGTATGTAAGATGGTTGCCTCCTCTTTCTATCCAGTTGATTCTCAAGCCAAGATGAGTCTCAACTAATCTCACTGGAAGGGTCTTTGCTATTCATAAGAGGCTTTGATGAGTGTGAATGAGTAGAGGCATCACTATGAGGCAGTGAGTCTAGGTCCAAATCAATGTGAATCGGAACTGGAGACTGTTGTGGTGTAGGTGATGTCATGGGAGGCTGAACCTCGGGCTCTAGTGTGCTCCGAACTGTATTCCTGACTAGCTCTAGACATGTTTCTGTAACAAGTGCCTTCCCTTTTGAATTGTTAGGTGCTTCATTCTTCTTAGGAGGGTTACTCCTTTTATTTTGCTTTGGTTTAGACAAGGATGGCAGTGAAACATCCACCGGTGGCGGCTCTATTCTTGGCATGACTGCACTCCTTATCTTCTTGCTATCAAGGTAGAGTATGTTGCTCTGAATAACTCTACTCGATCTCTCCTCGACAGATGAATATTCTTTGGCAAACCAATCGATAGCTGGGAGTGGTTGTGTATCAACCTGTTCTCTAAAGAATTGAGGAAGTACATCCCCATCATCATCTAACAATCCTCCCACATCCTCTGACATGAAGACAAAAATCTGTTCGAGGGAGAACCTGCTATAGTTGTGTCGGCGCACCTCGAAGTCATCTTTGCAGTTAACCCAATAATCCTCCATTGTAGGCTTGTGGTAAGGGCGACCACCAAGGCGTGTTGAATAATGACCCTAGGGGTCATATGTGCATGCATCAACAAGGTACTTGAGTTTGAATTTTTCTAACTCCTACCCTACATCCTTGGCATCAATTGTTGTCCTACACCAGTAGATTCCCATTTGAAATGGAAAGTTGGAAACTGGTTTACGCTTGTGGCGCAAACGTAGATGAACATCATATGATTGCCTCAAGAACTCTATGAAAACTATCCTATCCAAAGGATAACGAGGTGGCATAGCTGGATTTCCTGTATAACCATTTACGCGGATGTAGGTGTATGTAGGGAACTGAATGAACTAGTCCGCCCATTCGACCATTGCTGCTCTAGCAACCGCTGAGATATGAACATGCAATTCCCGGTCTAGGTTTCTCACTGTGTACATCAAGATAGCCTCTTGCACACGCTTGAAATATCTCTCGTACTTTGTGAACTCAAGCTGGTCATAATATTGGTAAACTTTCTAAACACTGAGAATTCCCACTGTGTTCAATCCTCTAAACTGACCCTGATAGGCGATCAAGTATACGAGATAGGAACACATATGAAACTGGTGGGCAACTAGGAAACCGGTAATTTGCTTGTGGAGAACGTCGTTGCTAAGAGAGGCCCAGTCATAATGCTCTCACCTGGAAATGATCTGTGCAATGATGTAGTACATCTAGGGCTGGAATTTATTAGCATTTGCATGACCGGAACGTGATTGAGAAGAGTGATCAAAATCGCGTACTCATCTTTGTATTCTCTGCGACCCACATTACTTGGCAATCTATTTTTCTTTTGTTTTAACCACCTTTCTTCCATCTTGTTCTGACACACGTCCTTATCAATATTGAATGCTCTTTCGCACTATTCCATGGTAATAACCAAAGTGTTCAGATGTTGAGGAATACCAAAACACCTTTCAATATCTTGGGGCTTGAGACTGCAAATCACCCGTCCATTTGCTAACTGGATTTCGCGAGTAGTAGAATTGTAATGCTTGACACAAGACATCACAATTCTATGCAATGAACTGAAATAGGGAGTGAAGCCACCTCTAGCAACCCGAAATCTTGAATGTTTTGAAGTATTGTATTATTAATCTTAACCAGACTTCTAGAAGCACCTTACGCAAATCCATGTCAACCGTTCCGATGAAGTCATGAGTCAAGACTAACCTAGTCCTGAATTCGATCTGTGTGTACTACATTCTGAAAAACTCGCCTATTGACTGTAAACTCGATTATATTCTAACAAATTTCTCTGAAAGCTGAAATGTCACTTGATGAGGCTAAAAATACCCTGCTTGAGAGCAATTTTCGCCAAAAATTTTGAAACATGGGTTTTGTCCAAAAAATGATTCTAAGACAACCCACAACGTCAGAATTGCAAAAAAGCACCATTTAGCATGACATGCAAAAAAAAAATCGGAAAAAAGCAACTGCGAGGGGGCATTTTTTCCAAGAAAATTTAAGACAACCCACAATGTTAGATTCGAACAATATTGACTTCTACTCCACCATGCAAAGGAATTTCAGTTGAAAAAATCAAAGCTTCGAGAATTGAAGCTCTGGAGTAAATTTTCCTAAAAAATTCTAACACATAGGTTTCGTAGAGGAAGTCGTGCACAACCAACCCAGATGATCAGATTTGTCAAAAGTCATCGAATCTTGAACAAGTGAAGAAAACCTAAGACGAGAAATGGAAGAAATTAAGATAGAAGATAGAAGTTTTAATGCTCTGCTTCTGCTAAAATCGCCATCTTGTCTTGAAGTTTGTTGATTATACTGGACTTGTACCTGCAAGGAAAACTGTAAAATGATATCTAAGATGCCTTTGAATATTGATCGCTGAAGAATTCGCTTGCTTGATTTTCAATCTGCTATGAGAGAAAAAGGACGCCATCTTGAATAAATAGACAAATTCTTTGCTCAATGGCGCCACTGCAAGAATAAAACCCTAATTTCAAAAGAAGTCTTTTGATTGGACCTCACTTTGTTCAACTGTCACTAACTCGAAGTCCCAAAAAATTAAAAATATTAAAATATTTAGTTCCGTTTCACATGCGAATTTACAAATTAACATTAGAATGGGCGCCAATATTAAAATATTGAGCAAAATCACCCCATTAAATATGGCATGTAAAGACTGAAAATTTAATATTATTTTAATGAGTTAACTGAAATCTCTGCATCCGGGTGCGTTTAGAAAAATTTACTGATTCTTAAAAGTCCAAATTTGACTCTCCAGGCATCCCCTAGCAACAATCGAGATTTTTTGCTAACTTCCTATTTTATAGCTCATTGAAAAAGTCATGGTTGCCTCTGTTGAGCTCTAATTTTTGAATGCCTGATTGATACTAGAGCTGAGCTGAGATATCCACCACGAAGCCAGAAGAACAAAGATGAAATGTCTGCTGGGAGCTGTAACTGCTAAAAACCCTGTTTGACACCTCAAAATAAAAGTCGCCTTTTATTAAATTGATGTACAGGTCTCCAAACTTGGCCATTTCTCTGATTTTCCATCTCATGCTTCAAACTGCCATTGCCAATGAACAATGGCTCCCGTCGACTGGATGATAGATCCATCACGTAGCTAGAAGAATTCCACAACCAACGACTGTATGTAAGGCGTCTGAAAGCTGAGTTAAGGACCCCAAAAGCAAGGGCACCCCCAGACTGCAATAGCGCAATTACCATTTTAAGAATGATTTTGCAACTTGCAACTTTCACACGAACGCTATACATTGACCCTTGACACCGGGAGCTGGAGTGCTCTAATGCGTGCACCGTTGATCTTATTGCAAAGCTGGAACAACTTAGAAGATATGTTCCTGGAGGTGACAAACCGAGAAAACTGCTTCTAAGACCTCATCAAGAAGGGCGCCTTTTTCAAGGGAGTATGTAATTTCCATACTTAGCCATTTTCTGCTTGTTTACATTCTTCAGGAATCTCCATTGACCCTTCATTCACGGGCGTTTGACAAATCCCGAGGGCTAACAGTTGGATTCACTGAATAGCTAGAAAAATTCTGCACAAGTCTCGTGAAGACAACAATTGCTAAAAACCTCATCTAGCTGGCCAAAAGGCTAGGCGCCCCTGGCCTATAGAGGTACAGCTTGACATTTTCACATTTATCCACCCTCTATTTTATGTGCTCACTAGAACCACTGTCACAATCACTCAGCACATCTGACAATCTCGCGAACCAATGCATTGCGGAGCTGGGTTGAATCAGAAAAGATTCCCCGGAAACTGAAACTGCAAATTCAATCATCTGAGGGGTCTAATTCAAGGGCACCCCTGGGCTATAGGGGCGCAAAAACTGCAATTTTAACAGACCTCGTGATGTGTAACCTCTTCATACCTTCTGCTTCCGCCTTCAATTGCCGAAGTTCTACAACTCGGACGATCTCGCTTGATAGCTTGCCGGAAAGCTAACTGAATTCCGAAGAGATTGAATACATCTGCAACCAGAAATAAATAAATCTGAGCCTCCATATTGAAGGGCGCCCTTGAGCTACAGAGGCGCAAATTTGCTCTGAGGTTGATATTTCCTCCACTTCGCGCTCTGCAAACACCATTTTGTCTACTGAGTTGGCCATGTAGAAGCATTACTGCTGCTAACACGTGTATGACTATATTTCACCACTTTCACATGTATAAACACTGTAAAGTTGATTTGCACGTTGATTGCGCAAGCGTCTCCCACATTACAAAGTGAAAAGTTTCCAGACAGAATATTTTTTGCACTTTTCACCATTTGAAAATTCCCTCCATCATGAAGCATCTTTTTCAGCATCTTTCACCATAGAATGTTTTGTTTTGAGTTTCAAACTTAGATTTTAACACCTGGTACTGGCCAACTGCCATTGACGATCTCGAAGATGCTAACTTTTCTCCTGAAAAAGTGAAAACTACCCACCAGACTTAAACTGATTTTTAACTGAAACTGACTTCACCACTGTGATCGTGATGTGAAATAAGCCAATCAAAATTAATTTCAGCCAATTCTCACAAGTTTCTATTTTTAGGGTTTCGTGATGTGAAACAAGGGTGCAAAAAACCCTAATTTTCAATTTTTTCCAAATTTAAATAGTATCTTCCCGA
The DNA here is from genome assembly GCA_007258455.2 of Sequoia sempervirens. Taxonomy (NCBI): domain Eukaryota; kingdom Viridiplantae; phylum Streptophyta; class Pinopsida; order Cupressales; family Cupressaceae; genus Sequoia; species Sequoia sempervirens. Next base: position 55,688 of record VDFB02277621.1, read on the forward strand.
CACCAAACTGACTCAAAATCCATACTTGATTTGCCCAAAAATTGTGTTTTGACATCATTTTAACAAGGTTTAGACTCTTTTAAGCAAAATGCCTTAATGAAGCAAAAAATTTGGTTTGGGTACAACAAAACATAATAGAGAAGAAAATATATAAACAAATATAAAAGATAACGATATTCCACTGCAGACGTCATCTTCAGCCCATATGCCATGTATTTCAGCCCTGCTCCAATAAACCTTTACACTATCGTCTTCATAAATTCATTTATTTATTGTTAATGATAAATTATAATTGATCTTTACTATTTTTAATATTTAACTTTCCAAATATCTTATATTATACATTATTTGAACTGGCATACTCCTGCAGTCCCCAAATTTTGAAAAATAAATTGCCATCCATGAAACCTGTCCCCACATCACCCCATTCTGAAACTCCATGGAACACTGGAAAGCACAGTCTCCCACAGGAGAGTCTTCCTGCCAAAACCCCTACATCTTCTCAAGAGCATCTGCTCAGTGATTTGTGGAATCCCCTTCCATGTGAGCGCTAGGTTAGTTCTAATATGAACATATGCGGAAACAGGGTGCACTGTGTTGGGTATTCTCATAATTTTGGGTTTATGAAATTGACTACTATTTATATTTTTGACAATTATTTGGTATTTAATGAAAATTCAATTTGATTTTGCAGGACTGCAATTGTTGTAGGCACAAGCATCCCTTTGGCTATGTTTCTTGTGTGGGATGCAGTTGTCCTTGGAACTATTTCACATCTCAATGCAGGTGGAATCATTGTGGTAGATCCATTGCTACAATTGCGTTCCACGAATGGATTTGTTGGAGTACGCTGCTTTCCTAGCCAATCAAAGATTTAGAAGTTTCTGAAGTTTCTCAGATTAAAGACAAATTGAAGAAATCTATAAACTAACGTTCTTCATGTATTGTCTTGATTTTACACAGCCAATTGTGGAAGCATTCTCTTTCCTTGCAATAGCAACTTCATACATTGGCTTTGTATTAGGCCTCACAGACTTTCTTTCTGATTGTAAGATATCTGATCTATCATCTCATAGATTCTACAGATACGCTTATTACTTTTGTGCAATGGTTTCAAATAGAGAACTGCTCATTGTTGTAATTGTGTTTGTTTTCCTTATCTTAAAACAGGTGTTGAAATTATGTGTTTGAACATGCATATTACATATTTCTGTTATCTTTCTCTATGAGACAGAGTCCACATGTATTTTTTGCAGACAAAAGAGTTAAATACTAATCATCTTTCTAATTCTTTTAGTGTTGAAGCTGCCAGCAAGACGGGGAGAGCAACCCCTTTCATACTTGTTGACTATTGTTCCTCCTTTATTTTCCTCACTATTAAACCCAAATATCTTCTTCAAGGCTTTAGACTTTGCAGGAACATATGGAGGTATATACTTCTTTATTATTTATTTCAGCTTAGCATACCATGATTCTGCTCGATTTGTTTCTGAAATATGATTATATCTTCAACGTTGTCTTTGGCCAGTTCTGGTGTTATTTGGAATTTTGCCTGCTGCAATGGCATGGGCAGAGAGGTATTCAAAGGCATGCTTACCTCCTATAGTTCCAACTATTGTTCCTGGGGGCAAAATTACTCTTTCTATTGTGATTGGAGCAGCAGGTTTTGTCATAACTTCTGAGCTTCTGGATAATTTATTATCTCGATAAATCTCATTCCAAAAATTGAATTGTTAGATGTTCAAAAAAGATAGATGTGCTTTCCACTGTGTCAGATAGGAAGTTTAGAATCGGTTACCAGATAAAAAATCTCTATGGGCTGTTCATATTAATTCTCTGTTCTCTTCTTGAATACAATTCAATAATATTAACATTTCTCATTTGATGAGATGACTTTTTTTTGCAAACTATATTTGTTTATACAAAAGTTTACATTCCTAGCTGTATTTGCAGACAATTTTTTTTTTCAATTGATAGATTGTAGGCATTTTATTTATATATCATTTCTCATTTCAGAGCACTTAATCGTTACCTAATTCTTCAAACAAATAATCACGAGTTTGAGAAATTTTCAGATACCGCTCGTCTCATAAGTATCTTCCTCTCTGTTATGAATATTGTCTTAATATAATTTCAACTTTGCAACGGATGAAGAAAAAAAGATGCTGGATTTATTTTATTATTTGGAACCTGGAAAATGTAGGTAAAATCCAACCTAAATTCATATCTCTATTGGAATCAACTGTGGAAGTATATCATTCTTCGTTGAACAAGTGTAGATACATTTTAATGATAAGCTGAGGGTTCTGTGAGATTAAGTTTTCTTTCTCCATGCACTTTTCAAAGTACTTCTGGAGCCAATGCATATTTTCTATCATTTGTTTGATACTCGAGGAAAAAATGAACTATTTTCAATTTTTTTTTTCAAGCTTTCTTGGAATCTAATGGGACTATTTGTTTTCTTCTTTATATTTGTAGATATACACATTATTTAAACCCAAATCGACAAAAATTATTGAACCTAAACACATACAACAAGAATGGAATCCTAGTGGGCTCTTGTTGAATCGAACACCTTCACAAATAAATCACCAATGCTTTGAATCATATTTGGAAAACTCGCCAATTGCAAGTACTCGGCAAGCCCAAAAAACTCAGCAAAAAACTTGGCAACTTAAAAAATTGCTTAAATTTCACTAAAAACTCTTTTTTTTTTGCAAAATTCAATGATAAGATGCATCCAATGAGTCAATAAATGAGTACATAAAAGAAACAAGCTGAGTCTAGTTGTATTTGATTGATTTAAAAGCAAATTGGGTACAAAATGGCATCCTCATGTGGAATGCGTTGATGTTGATATTCTTAAACAAAATGAAAATAGCAAATTGTTTTTGTAAAAATGAAAGTAAATACTACATTAATATATTTTACAAATTTATATCTTCATCTTTCCCATGTCTAGTGAAAACTAGGGGAGAGGTAAAACTAGACGATATTATAGATGAAGACTTGTAGGCAAACTTGGAAACTTGGACTTGGAGAGTACCTAGAAAATCAAATGAATTCAATGGGAGTTTGAGGGCAATGCCCCCAATGGGGTCGAGGGGCAGCGCCCCTTGTGGGGGTTTAGGGGCAATACCCCTAGCGGGGTCGAGGGGCAGCGCCCCTTGTGGGGGTCTGGGGGCAACACCCCTAGTACTTTCCGTTAAAACTCGTTTCAAAAAAAACTCACAAGTTTTTGGTGAATACTCCAACTATGCTTTGAATCTTTTTTCCATTGTTCCTTATCCCCCAAAGTTGGTTTACACCGTCCCCATGCAACTGCTCAAGTGCATCTTCTGCTTAAAAATAAGTAGTGAGAGTGTCTCCATGAAATTTTTTATTTTTGGGAATAGGATAATTTGGAATTTTTCTTTATTTTCGTGGAGAAGCTACTGTTTAGGAATTGAAAATAGGCCTCCAATTTTTCCCTCCACTTTTTATCTGCACAAAATATTATTAATACTGCTCAATATTAATATTAGAAAGTTTATGCAAAGGTCAGTCTCTGCACCAAACCTCCACGCCACATGGTGTCACTAAGGGAAATGCTCTCATACTGTCAACAGATCAACCATTGCGTAGCATATCTCAATGTTTCCCCTCACATTTGAACAAAATCTCATCAAGGATGTGAATGTCACAGCCAGGCATAAGCACAGCATTGTTGTCATCATACCTCTGTTCAATTCTAAAATGGAATATTCCGAGCCAAATTTTTTTCGTTTTTCAATTTTCAAATTACAAAGCAGTGCACCCGTTAAGGTTAGAGGAGAAAACCAAAACGTGCAAGAAAGGAACTCTAACCAGAATGGCGCCGATGATGGCGAGCATTGGTCAGAGGGTCTTCTATTCTAAATGCTGGAAAGGGAACTCAACGTCAAGTATGTGCTACCCAATCCAATGCGGAGTGAGGGGCGACCATATGATGGAGTGATTACAGAAAGCAAAGCTTGAAATGAAATGCTGAAAGCTGGAAACTACTCAACACCCAGAATGTGGTTGCTCACCCAGAATGGGAAGTAGCTACCATAGGGCGGAGTTATCACTATTTCAAACTAGTACTGAAAGCAAGAACGAGTATTACAAATAATGACAAAGCAATATTAAATAATACTGGTCAGTACTACTGCCAGTTTACAAAATATAATAATTGCCTGCAATGTCAATATATCAAAGTCTTTCCAGATGGAGTATTCAACAGTATATCTGCTACAAGCTCTAAGTAAACCAAAATACCAAATACAAATCAGAAAATGCAGATTTCTCGAACTGTCATAATCAGATCTGCACTTTTAACATATAACCAGCAGCTTACAACCTTAATGAATTGTTCATAACTTCCTCAGATGTTATCCGATTGATGCGAAATAAAATGCATTACTCTCTTAAGACATAGGCGACCAACACCAGACACTAAGACTGATCAAAATGACTCTACTTTAATTTGCACGGACTCCAATGCAGTTTCAAGAGGTACGGCCAAGCTGAGAAGTTCGACCTCTATTTAAAAATTCAATACATCACCAAAAAATCTGAAACTTGAACTATTGAAGCGCCCTTCCTAGACAAAGAGAATGGGCTAATACCCAGATGCAATATTTTTGTCTTTTTTGAATTATGACTAAAAACATGGATCTGCTGTCTACAACAATGCAAGATGCTGAAACCACTAATATGCCAAATCTAATCTAAGTTTGCAATAAGCTGAAATACAATGCACAAACTTAAATGCAACTCACAATACAATGAATCACCACTAGATGTTGTCTTTCAAACACGAAGCGATGCCTAAGCTAGGAGGCCTTCATTCCTCGAAGCAGTCCCAGAGCCAATTCGGCAGCATAACAGTATAGTCGACCAAAGATGCAGAAATGATGCTCAACTCCTTCCTTTTATAATTTTCCAGTTGACCCCTCAAACCCTAAAATCCGCTTTTAGGTCAAAATCCACTCTCCTCAAGGATGGGCGCACTTTCTCTTCAAGTCTTAAGAAATGATATTTTAAATGAATATCAACTTTGATAATTACGCCCCTCATAACATTGCTTTGACTTTGGGAAATATTAAAATAATCTTTTAATGAGGGCGCCACCCTCAAAGACCCCCTTTTTTAAGACAACATTAAGTCATTAATCTAGGCCCATGGTCACGTTAAAATATAATATTTAAAACGTGACTTTTTTTTAATTAAATGACTTAACTTATCCCTCCGGATGTGCCCTGAAGCCAATACTGCGCCAAACATCTGACCAAACTGAAGCAGGAAGTCAATCGAGCTGAACTCATCTGGAAAGCTGCCAAAAATAGAATTTACTAAAAATAGTAAATTCCAAAAAGTACTCTGAATGCCGAGATGAACATACCCCTGCGAAGCTCTCTGAAAACCCAGAAAGAATCCGCCATTGAATCCATCATCTCTGAGCAATGACCTCCTCAAAATTAGGAAACCCTAATTTAACCCTCCGACTAGCCTTCGGGTTCCCAACGAAAAGGCCAACGGTCACTGGAACAATCAGGTTTGAGAAGGGAACATTACATAAAACAAACCTTATAACTTGATTCATCTGTTGGAAATGTTGTTATTGATGCCAAAGCAAATAATCGAGATATTGTCATTGATGTCAAAGCGTATTGGCAAGATTATTTTTTGTTATTGATGTCAAAGGAAATTGTAGCAGACCTTACTTTGGAACCTAAGTCTAAATGCATGAATCAACTAAGAAAAGAAGACTAAGAATTATGAAGTAATGAAAAGTGATTAAGGAGCGATTTATTCATGATTAAAAGACAACAAAAAAGTAGTTATTAATAAGTTAATTGGAAAGTTTAAAAGATGTGATTAAAATAGCTCTTTCATATGCCTAGCCGACTTCCTTATTAGCACCCATTACAAACAACGATGAAGATTATTAATAGCAGCAATAACAAACAGCAAAAAGAATTTATAAAGAGCTTAACAAAGGAAGACAGTGATTCATGAGGAGAATAAGATAGTGATTATCTTTTACCAAAGACAATAATTGATATGACAAATGGAGCAGCAACTTTATATCAGCAATTACAATTTAAAAGAAGTGATAAAAGCAGCAAAAAGAATTTATAAAAGGCTGCAACTACATTTAAAGACTATGGGGGCCGACTTCCTAAAAGGAAGTTTAAAATTAAAATAAATAAAATTAATTATTAACAATGAGGCCGACCTCCTTTTGAAGAGGCGCCTACCTTGGTGGAAGGGCACCTGGAAGGTATAAAAAGAAAAAGTAGGGGGAAATAAAAGTAAGTAATTCAATTAAATATATGTGAGAAAGAGCAAATTTGCAGCAGTCCTAAAGGTAGAAAATATGAAGTGTCAATCAAATTTATATTAAAAAATTCATCATGTTATTTATCAAGAATATGTGTAGCTCTTTACGAAGAAAATGTGCAATATGAAGTGTCAATCAAATTTATATTAAAAAATTCATCATGTTATTTATCAAGAATATGTGTAGCTCTTTACGAAGAAAATGTGCAAGTTTATATGAAGAACTGAAGCAAATATTCATGAAGGATATATGTAGAAATATATAAGAATATATTGACATATTTATGATCAAATTTGTGAAAAGAAAGAATACATGATTTGGATCAGATTTGTGAAAAGAAAGAATACATGATTCGGATCAGATTTGTGGAAGGAGAGAGTACATGACTTGAGTTAGATTTGAAATTGGATCAAATTTGTGATTTGTAATCAAATTTATATGGGAAAGAAGTTTGGATCAGATTTGTGGGGGTTGGAGCCTCCAATAGTTTGGAGCTTATCAAATAAAGGTTGAAACCTCTTGTTGGGTTGAAGCTTAGTTTGTGTGGGGGTTGGTGCCTTCAATAAATTGGATCCTATCAAGTAGAGGTTGGAACCTCTTGTTGAATTGGAACTCAGTTTGTATAGAGATTGGAGACTTTGATAGTAGGTTGGAGCCTACAAGAAGAAGAAGAAGATTAATCTATAATATATAAGCAATATTGTGTCGTGGTTTTCTCTCGAAAGGGTTTCCACGTAAATCGTGTGTTGTCATTGTGTTCCTAATTACTAGATCTTACTTGAATGTTCTTATTGTGATTGGTTAAGTTTTGAAAAGTAAAAGATTATTAAATATTGATTCACCACACCCCCCCCACCTCACTATCACCATGTGCTCATCATCATCAAGGCAGCATTGAGTGTAATATACCGGTAGGTCAATGTGTTCAATAGGGGGAAAATGTCATTCACTATATAATATTTAACATTTAAAAATGGGCATAATTTTTGGGAATAGGGAATTGTAGAAGGCAAAATTTTGAAGTAAATGGTGAAGGATGTTTTTGTAGGAAAATGCATTGCACTAGTTAATTGCATAAACTCATGATGCAAATAGGCCATGGATAGCCAAATTCTTTAACTTGCTACTAGTATGTTCACAATTTAATAGAGGATATATATATAAGTTGACTTTAAAAAAAATTAAAATTAAAATTAAAAAAAAAATTCATGGGGCCACTAGCTCCACAAATTACTCTTTAAAATGTTGAGCAGTCGCTACTAGCCAAAATAAGTTAAGCAAGCGCATGGGGACCTGCCCTTAGTTCACTTCATAGAATAGTTTTTTTCTTTTTTAGGTCATAATTTTGTCTTACTTCGTTTGACCCATAGTTGCCAAGAGATTGGGAGTAGTATTGGTACAAGACATGGAGATGGGATCAGTTATGCCATTTTCAGAAAAAGTTGGATACAAGCATTTGGTAATGACATGTAACTTTAAATAATGTGAAATGTTAAAATGCTTAAAATGAACATTTTAAAGTATTGAATTATATAATAAAAGAAAAGATTAATTATGTTGATATTTGATAATCACTATCTTGATATAAAAATATATTTTAAACCATAATCAGTTGGAGATGGTCAGGCCCTTTTGCACTATAAGAAATCACATTACCTCAGCCAAAGACCCTAGGAACCTCCTCCACTCTAGTGTCTTCAAAGTGATTTGCTCCTATGGCACCACATAAATTGGCGAGAAAAAATGCTCTATTGACACCATAACCAAAGAGCATTACACAAAGATTAAACATGAGCATTTCTTAAAATCTGCCCTAGTAGAACACTCCTACAAAACTAAACACTGTATCTCATCGAAAGACACCTAAATTCTAGCCAAAAAAAAATTATTTAAGAGAAAACTCAAAGAGGTCGTTGAAATTAGCAACCATCCCTCCAACCTCAATTATGATGGTGGTTGGAATCTAAGTTACACTTGGCAACCCCTTCTTTCTCTCCTCAAACACCCCTCTCCCTACTTCTTGACCCCCTCCCCTCCCACCTTTTTCCTATCTCTTGTTCTTTAGTCCTCCTTTTCTTTCCCCCTTTTCATGCTCCCCCACTCTTTTCGACCCAATTAACCCATCCTTTACTCCCAAACCTTTTGTCTAGGAAGCCTCTCACCTCATAGGTTTTTCTTCTTGCCTCCTTTCTTGCTCCTCCTTGAGCACCCCCTCTAATCATTTTTCTCATATCCCTTGAGTCTTCTTTTGTTCTTTTCATCCATTTCTTCTTTGAATCATTAAGCTAATATTTTAGCATCCTTGTCTTTTTTAGGTTTGCATTTCTCTTCCCTCTTCAATATTTCAATCCATCCCTTTTTATCTATCTCATGTTTTTAGGTCCTTATTTTTCTTAATATTGGTTATCTCCTTTTCTTCTTTCCTTCACATTCCTAATCTTTTTTCGCATTTTTAGTGTTATCCTTGCTTTGTCTTGCTTCTATCTCCTTCTTATTGTTCTCCCATTTTTAAATATTTTTATCATTTCCAATCTATCTATATTTAATCTAACCTTTCCCTCCTTTATTTATTTTTATTTTTTTAAGCTTTCTTTTCTCTCTTTTTGGTTTACTTTAACCCCTAACTTTTCGTCTTTATTTATTAACGACCTCCTTCCTTTGGATCTTTTCTTTATTCATTTTATTTTTACTAATTTCCTATTTTTTCTTTCTTCATTCATTTCCCCTTATTTATTTTAACTTCTTGCTTTACTAATTTAGTCTCTTGGTACTTTCCTTTTAAGATTTCAACAATTTTCTCTCTCAATTATTAATGATTAACCTTTTTTTCACTTTCTCCCATCAAATCAATTTCCTTGTTTTTTGAAGCCTCCCTCCCCTCATCTATTTTCAAAAGGTGTTGCATCTTTTTTCATGAAGTCCATTGGTCCATATGTCCACCAATACCTATAAAAATCTTCAAACTATTAAAATATGTAGATAACCAATGATTTTACCACTCTTTCACTTTACAATTATGAGTATGATTATTTATAGTTAACCAGTTATTCTTATGTGTATTCCAAAAAGCTATTAATCATGGTATTTGCACTAAAGTCTAAAGGGAGATTCTTTGTATGACTTGTGAAAGCAAATTGGGTTGGAGTAACTCAAACATTCTCCCTCAATAAAGTCATTAAATCTATCAACCTCAATCCAATATGAAGATAACAATGAGCCTTCATGGATATATGTCGCCCATGAAAGGTCTTTGTAGGAAAGTTGTCCACTAGAGGGGTGTTGAATGGCTTTGTGTATGATGTGAGACCAATTGGCATCCATCTAGTAGATAGGAAAAAATGTTAGCATTTGATCAAAAAATGCCCACACATAGCATATCACACGGTAGAAATTCTAGACATGTTTGAGAATCATTTGAGACAAGCTACATCTAGTTATTGTAATTATGCCCATTGTGAAGGCTAGAGGTAAAGTTCCCAAGGATATTGAATAATAATGTGAGCAATCATTGTCAACAATGACTACTAAATTGTACCCACATAGAGTGCTTGGGAGTTACTTGTGTTGCACAAATATTTGTCATTGCACCAAAAGATCGACTTGTCAATGCTCGATACAACCACTAGAGTTAATGAATCCACGGGAGGTGGTTAAGCCATGTCACAAACTTGAGCGTTTTGCTACACAACACAAGGAGACCAAGGTTGCACACCTTGCAACAATCTCCCCCAGCACAAGCGATGGGTTCGAACCCGTGACCCAAACTATGACACCAATTGTTGCACAGACAATTGTCGTTGCACCAAAAGATCAACCTGTTAATGTGAGATACAACCGCCAAAGTCAATGAATCCACGGGAGGTAGTTAAGCCATGTCTCGAACCCGAGCATTACACTACATAGCACAATGACACCAAGGTCACACACCTTGCAACAACTTTGACCCTTCTTGGTTATAGAAAATAAATAGTCAAATCAAGAGTTGCATTTTACTTTGGGAGGAGTTAATTTTGAAGGAGGGCACATGGGTCTGACCATGGTTTTGAGTCTTGTATTGACTAATTCGTTTTGGTATACCATCTATGGTTTCCTAGACTCCTTTGGCCTTTATGTTGAAGGCTTCTATATTACATCATAGCCATAAAACATTACTCCCACATAGATGTTGGGGATTTTGAAGTTGAACATTAAATGTTCCAGTCTGCCAAAGTTTCATCTATCACACTTTTGATGCAATAGTTTGATGGGCCAACTAATGTTGACTGCCAACATGGAAGACTCAAATGGAAACAATGTTAATTTCTTCATTAGATGCAACAATCCTCTAACAAGGAATTTTTTATGCCCAATATTTCTATCTATGAATTAAAAAAAATTATTTGATATGTTTTTTGGGAATCTTTTCCAAGGATGCTTGGAGGTAAAGGTTGATTTTATATATAAATGGATGGATCTAAATCCAAGGGTATGCTTGAAGACAACTAACAAAGTGTGATGGTCTAATAGTCACCCCCTTAATGGAAATGAACAATCAAGTGGCTCGTAATTTGTTGCATCCCAATAAGGTTGCAAGGGTTGTAAGGTAATAATTCTAGGTTAAATCTAGTGGACATGTGATAAGGTTTTGGTTACTTTCAATTTGATAAATGCATGGCCAGATTAGTATGAATATTGAACTTTAGTGACATCATAAAATGACCTTTCCTTCATTTGAATGCAAAATTTGATTTATGGGTAATAGTAGATTTGTTGGAAATAATCTAAAGGCTTTTAGAAAGCCCTAGTTGACCATTTAGATTAGTCATTTTCATGTATTTATTAGAGGTGTTTTTATTATTTTGGAAGGTCTTTAAAAACCATGTGCTCTTCAGCTGGCACATGTATGATTTTGTAAGAGCCTTCAATGTGTTGTAGGATTTTTTCCCCATTACTTGCATTTTCATTTAATGGTTATGGGTTAGAGATATTTATCTTTTATTTTGTTGATTGTTTCATTTTTATCTCCTCGAAGATGTCATTGTTAACTTTTGAATTGCTTGGGTGAGAAGGGACACTTGTCACCTTGTGATTAGATAGGACTTGAGAGGCAAGACAAGTTTTCTTGACCTTTGGAATAGGTTGAGTGGGGTAAACACTTTTGGATTTGATTGTTCACTTTCATGTTTGTTCGAGTTTAGAGAGATTAGAAAAGAGAAAGTGGGTAGTGTCCTTGAGCTTTTGAGAGATATTTTGTGAGCTAAAGAATATATCTTGTGCTAGGGAATGCATGTTTGTGCTTCGAAAAGGCAAGTATTGCACTTAAAAAGGAATAGAGTTACAAATCTTCTTTTGAAAAGATTAAGAATTTTAGAGGTAGGACCTTCTTTATTCCCTTGCATTTATTTTGATATTTCATTTGTGTTGCATAACCAAATGAAATGATTCTTGTCATGAATGTGTTCATGAGTGTTAAAAAACTCAAACTTTTTCCTTTCTTTGTGCTTGGAAAGAAGCTTTAGAATGTGTTAATGAGTTCTAATGATTTATATATGTATAAATTTAAGAGTGTTTCATGCATTTAAAAAGGATGAACCTTAAATAAAAAATTGCTCAAAGTTGAAAAAAAGTGTCTTAGTGATTTACTTGTGTATGATAGTTTGACACCTAATTGAGAGCCACCTATGAGGGTTTGATGCCTTTAACATGTGTAGGAGTTTGGTAGTTTGTGTAGGAGGCATGGAGTGTGGATTGAAACCCTTAAGATTTTTCCATTAAACTTAAGACAAAAATAATATTTTTCAATTTCAAAAGCAAACACAAATACTATGTATTATATTTACTTTTTGTTTATTTTATTATTGTTTCCTATTGAATATGTATATTTTTATTATACAAGTTTACTTTTGTAAAAAATAATAATAATAATTAAATTTTCAAATCTATTTTAGTGTCCAACTAGCTTCAATCATATTTAGGCAAGTTAATAATTGTGAGAGATCGTGCATGAGAAGGTTAATATTCTTTAGAAAAAATTAAGTGAATTTTTAAAAAATGGTTTGTGCATTGTTTACATTGTTTTGGAAGGGATATAAAAGAGTGGAGATTCATAAAGTTTAATAAAATATATATTAAAAAAAAAGGTTGTTTTATTCTAATTATTGTTAGTAGAAGTATTGAGATTAATTTTTTGGTTTTCTTATTTAAGAGGGATTATTAATGTAAAGAGTGTGTATCTAAGGAGATTTTGTTTTACTTTGTAATTAAAGTTATAAGAACATTTGACGCATACAAGTCACATTGTAAAAGGTGTTATTGCGTAAGTTCAACACTTTGAAATGAATTTTTTTACCACATCACCATTTGTCTGTACCTTTGTAGTCATCCATGCTACATCTAATGAGGTTTTTAGAGTCGCATGGTGCATTCATAAGATAAAATCCAAAGGGGTTGGGGTCATCCATGCTAAGGTAAAAGTATAAACTTGTGTAACACTTTTTCTAAACAAAATGGTCAACACAAATTCAATTTTTCAACATAGACCACATAAAAGTGGTTTTTTATGTTTTGAATTTCAAAATTATATAAACTAATGAAATGTACAAATCTTAATGAAGTTTATGTTTGTATTTTTCATTAAATGATTGGATACATTTTTTAATAAATGTAAGAGAAGAAATTTAATTGCTGAAAAAATATGAAAAAAGTGAGGTGGATGGGATGTCACAAAAAAAAGTACGCATTTTTTCCTAATTTTTTTTCCAAATAGCTAACTTGAAAATCTAATGTATGGGGGGAAAAATCAATGGATGTTATTTTTAAATAATTTTCTTAAGTCAACCTTCATCAAAACGTCATAGTTTTCATGGGATGTAAACTTGTGTCTAGTTTCTATCATTTAAAAAAAAGGTACCCTCATGGGGTGGATTCTCTCCTCTTATGCATTGTATATTTTATAAAAAATTTAAATATTTTTTTTTTTAAATTTGTTATCTCCTAGAAATGCACCCTATGCAAAGTTATAAAAAATTGAGCTTTCTAGAGAAACATGGGATCATTTCAAGGCTGTGGGTCACCTAGAGTTGAAATGAACCTCCGGAGAAGGTCGGCTTCCTTTGGTATCAACTAAACTACTAATCTTTGTAAGGAAAAGGGAGGAGTGCATGAAAATAAAACTAAACCTTATGGTGATACACCGAACTGATAAGAGCAATGGAATACTTTGACTTACACTTGAAAATTGACAATGAACATAAGATTACACATCAAATTTTTGTAAGCCTTGCATTAATGTTTCACACACTTTTTCAAGAAAGGAAACATATTAGAATCCATGTGTGATTATGTGAACACAGTTTTTGATTTGTATAATGATACTTTTGCAAAGGAAGGCATGAAAACAAAAGATAAAGTTATAAGGGAATAGAAGAAATTCACAAAAATAACTTGATCATTAACCTGAAATGTTCAACACTTTGCAAGAACAAGATGGTAATTTGAATCATCAACAGTGACCAAGGTAAACTCTATATATTATGCTCCGAATGAGTTACAAAAGTGTGCTAATCTGAGAAAGGACTGTCAAAGTCACAAACTTCTGAAAAGCATTTGAAAAACTCCTTTACAAAGAGGCAAAAAATTCATATATACAAAAATCCCAGCCCTTAGGGCTTACAAAAATATCAGCCTCCAGAAAGATCTACCCCTAGATCTTTTAATGAAGTTAATGTTGCATTCAAGTGTGTATCCCCGCTGTCCATGTCGGTGAAGGGTCGCTCCAGGAATGGCCTCCTTGGTCTTTTGCAACAATCGCATTAACTTCTGGCCCCATGTCCACCCTCGAACTTCCATCAAAGCTTCTTTGAATGTTTCTAAGTGCTATCATAAATTTCGATCCACTCCTGCCAGTCGACATCCCAGCTGTCCTTGCGGTCTTATCCTTTCTGTTCTCATATTCTAGACCCTTCCACAAGTTGACCTCTTTTGGAAACAGCATCAGATTTTCCCATTAGATCTCCACACCATTGCTTCCCCGACCTGCTCCATCGCTTTTGATCTCAGAGTAGATCCATGTTGCTTACATTATGTTGATCTTCTTCACAGGGGTAGTCAATCATCCAAGCCGCCCAAGGTTCGCCTTTAGTTCTCTCTCTGATTGGTTGAACTTGTGCTACGTAGATTCCTAGATAGTCAAAGGTCGCTTCATCAGAATCGCATGTCGGTGAGACACTAGCCGTGTCTCCCTGATGTGATTATTCCCTTTAGCAGTTATCGGTATAGCTCACAACCGTCGGCAAGAGTTCATAGCGAGCTGCAAAATTCATATCGACATCCCTCAAACCATCGGCAAGACTATCGCCTTCGGCCAGACATCATAGCGAGCCCTCAGGAGTCATACCGATATGGCCATTTCATCGCCCAGACATCCGCATTCGGTAAGAGTTCTCGCCGAAGTCTACAGCAAACCCATCGCTATCAGCAAGACAAACATCAGTTGGGAAGACCTCAAACCGAAGGTATGAACCTTCAGTGAGACACCATCGAGTCGGCAAGACCTCTCCCCGAGCTCAACATTACGCCGACACTAACTCCCCTTGGCAAGACACCATCGGGTTGGCAAGACCTTTTACCGAGGCCACTTCATTTCACCGAGACCTTGCTCCTTCGGGAAGACATCTCCCCAAGATCATTCACTTCGGCGAGACTCCCCGTCATTGGCGAGACGTTACAGTGAAAGCACCAACTTTCGCCAAGACCTCTATCCTTCGGCAGGACATCTCCCCGAGCGCAGATTCCTTCCCTAACTCCAACCTTGGTGAACAACTATCGGTGAGACATCCCAATGGAGAGAGATATAAAACTTCACAGTGACCAAGATGTCTTGGTGACCATGAGGATTTCAAATGGGTATAACACACTGCTAGTCGGCAAGACAATAAGAGGGTCTCAACAACTTTCTTCATTGAGGAGTTTTATGCCAGATCCGAATGAGGGATGCCCTTCTAACAGACTTCCTTGAGAAATACATTAGGTGTATGATTTAATCCTACACAACAATGTCCCCATTTGGCCTTCATGAACACCTGAAACATAGATTGCCTTGCCTGATTGAGCCTGTAGGTGAAAATCAGGTAACATTTCTGGTGACCTCAACTGGATGTTTGCCTGCTAAACATGCAAACCAGTAGCCTAGACTTGTCCATTGAGCATGGAGTCACTTGATAACTCAGAGGTTGACTTAAAACATCAGCTTTGTACATGGATCAAACGCATTTGTAACTCAAGAAACAGATCACTTAGACTTTTGAAAACTGGAAACTACAGAAGTGAAACTATTTATTATGTTGGAACAACACTTAGGGAATTGAAAAATTGCAACTAAATGTACCCTATACTAACCAGTAAGAAACTGGTCAAACAAAACCATTTACAGGATGACTGAAAAATTTGCCCTATCTTTTCAAAGTATAATGACTAGCATGCTTAAGGACGGCTGAGTAAAAATGATACACAGAAAAACATTTAACAAGATGATGCACTGCTTCTTGAAAGAGGCGAACAAGCTCACTTACCTCACTAAATAGATCATATGTATTGTCAACCAAAGGAGGATAAGTGAACTGAACATATTCTTGCTTGGCTGCCAGTGCATCCTTGATAACATCTTCTATTGTGTCTTCATGTATGGGTGAAAAATTGATCATTGGTGTTGTATTGAACTCCATCTGGGAAAAATATCTGATAGGGCAGCCTCTGGTAAGGGTAAAGCTTGAACTTTCCTTGTTGTTCTCTTGCTCATGGACTGCCACTTTATCATCTTGTTGGCTGGAAAGGTCGAGTCCTTGTGGTGGACTTGGTGGAAAAGCAGTAACCATCTCAGCATGTTCATGCTTTCTCGAATGAGCACTCATTTCTTCAATGGAGAACAATGAAATAACTTCCTCCAACACACCTTCAATCAATACGCCAGCTTTTGGCTCCTTTATACACCAGAAAGGAAGCTGCTTATAATTCTTATCATTACTGGAAGAATTACATTCCGATTCAAGCTTGCTTTCCTCAATAAAGGAAGGCAACAATTCTAGTGGTGATGAAATCTCAAGTTCTTCTGCACAATAGAATGGAAGCTCCTCTAACCAGATATAATCTTGTAAAATAGGTTCATGAGGCTCCTCCTGTAGTTTCAACACCTCTACAAGTTGCTGCTCAAGATCATCATAACCCTCAACTTCTTCTTATTCTTTGCTATCCAATTTTGAACAAAATTGTTCAATAATACATGTGCACAACTCTTTAAAAAGCTCAACATTGGCTTCCTCATCTAGAACATGCTCAAAAACATCAAAACTCTCACCTTGGAGGATAGAATCAGGTTCAATTTCAGGCTTTTCTTCCTGAGTTAAGCCTCCATTGTCTTGTTGGTTGCCACCAATTAGCAACTCTCCAATGTCTTCCTTCTGTTCAATCATTTGTTGATGTTGCTTTCTATATTCCTCCATAGCTAGATGTAACAGATTTGGAATTCTAATCTCCTCCATGGTGAATGAACTAACTTGATCAGTGAGCTGCTCTTCTTCTGCAACAGCTCTCAGTTCTTTGAAACTCCCCTTAAGCTGCCTCTTTTGAAACTCCTCCATTAGTTGGTGTTGATAATCTGAGTAAGCTTGAGTATTTTGTACCTGAGTAGACAACAACTTCATTTGTCCTTCCTTAGCAGCTATTTCTTGTTTAAGGTCTCCCTCAAACTAGATTATTTTTGCCACTTTTTATTGATCATAAAAGTAAACTTGTTCAGCCATTTCTTGTTGTTGCATAATGGTACCTTTCTACACCTTGATATCAACCAACATCCTAGATAGGCATGCAAGCACCTTACTAATATCATTAATCATCATATTGTGAAGACCTTGACTTAGATCCCACAACGTATGGTCAATATGTTGGAGTAGGTCCAATATGTTTTGGTATGGATGTTTTTGAGGCTGATTAGATAAATAATCATAATGGTTAACATCAGAAACCTCCTCTTGGGGTTGATTTTGATCAAATATTGATTGAAACAAAGGTTGAACCGGAGTGGGAGGGGGGAAACATGATGAAAATGCTGATTAGTTGTTGTTGCAAGGGAAAATGGGCCGAAACCAACATTATGGTTGGTTGAATGTGATTGATAAGGTGTAGGAGCAACATACTCATGATGTGGAGGGTAATAGTAAGAATTTTCATGAATATTTGACATATTTTCATTCAAAGAGCTGGAAACTTAGAACTAACAAATTCTTTTGAGACATACCAACACTTGTACCTGTGAAACCAGAAGATTTGAGCTCGGAGTCGCCAAGTGTTGTTCAAACTTCCTCCAAAGGCTAAATGATACCAAGGTAGACACCAAATCTCTCAGTATGCTGAATTTCTTATTAATGCACTGGCTTTTCTACTACTTCCCAAACTCAGAGTTGCCATGATATGCTGATGTTTACCTCTAAAAGGCCTGGAACTCACTGGCTGCATATCAAAAACCAGCAGTAATATGTAATATTTAAACTATTCTGATTCAAATAGTCCCACCGGGCATGCCAAAACTGTTATCTCCTAGAAATGTACCCTATGCAAAGTTATAAAAAATTGAGCTTTCTAGAGAAACATGGGATCATTTCAAGGCTGTGGGTCACCTAGAGTTGAAATGAACCTCCGGAGAAGTCCGGATTCCTTTGGTATCACCTAAACTACTGATCTTTGTAAGGAAAAGGGAGGAGTGCATAAAAATAAAACTAAACCTTATAGTGATACACCGAACTGATAAGAGCAATGGAATACTTTGACTTACACTTGAAAATTGACAATGAACATAAGATTACACATCAAATTTTTGTAATCCTTGCATTAATGTTTCACAAACAGGTTTGATTCACACACTTTTTCAAGAAAGAAAAATATTTTCACAGATTAGAATCCATGTGTGATTATGTGAACACAGTTTGTGATTTGTATAATGATACTTTTGCAAAGGAAGGCATGAAAACAAAAGATAAAGTTATAAGGGAATAGAAGAAATTCACAAAAATAACTTGATCATTAACCTGAAATGCTCAACACTTTGCAAGAACAAGATGGTAATTTGAATCATCAACAGTGACCAAGGTAAACTCTGTATATTATGCTTCGAATGAGTTACAAAAGTGTGCGAATTTGAGAAAGGACTGTCAAAGTCACAAACTTCTAAAAAGCATCTGAAGAACTCCTTTACAAAGAGGCAAAAAAGCCATATATACAAAAGTCCCAGCCCCTAGGGCTTACAAAAATATCAGCCTCCAAAAAGATCTTCCCCTAGATCTTTTAATGAAGTTAATGTTGCATTCAAGTGTGTATCCCCGCTATCCATGTCGGTGAAGGGTCGCTCCAGGAATGGCCTCCTTGATCTTTTGCAACAATCGCACTAACTTCTGGCCCCGTGTCCACCCTCGAACTTCCATCAGAGTTGCTTTGAATGTTTCTGAGTGCTATCATAAATGTTGATCCACTCCTGCTAGTCGACATCCCAGCTATCCTTGCGGTCTCATCCTTTCTGTTCTTCTCCTATTCTAGACCCTTCCACAAGTTGACCTCTTCTGGAAACATCATATTTTCCCATTAGATCTCCACACCATTGCTTCCCCGAGCTGCTCCATCATTTTTGATCTCAGAGCAGATCCATGTTGCTTACATTTTGTTGATCTTCTTCACAGGGGTAGTCAATCAGCCAAGCCACCTAGGGTTCGCCTTTAGTTCTCTCTTTGATTGGTTGAACTCGTGCTACGTAGATTCCCAGATGGTCAAAGGTCGCTTCATCAGAATCGCATGTCGGTGAGACACTAGCTGTGTCTCGCCGATGCGATTATGCCCTTCAGCAGTTATCGGCATAGCTCAAAACCGTCGGAAAGAGTTCATAGCGAGCTGCAAAATTCATATCGACATCCCTAAAACCATCGGCAAGACTATCACCTTTGGCCAGACATCATAGCGAGCCCTCAGGAGTCATACCAATATCACCATTTCATCGCCCAGACATCCGCATTTGGCAAGAGTTCTTGTCGAAGTCTGCAGTAGACCCATCGCTATCGGCAAGACAAACATTAGTTGGGAAGACCTCATACCGAAGGTATGAACCTTCGGCGAGACACCATCAGGTTGGAAAGACCTCTCCCCGAGCTCAACATTACGTCGACGCTAACTCCCCTCAGCAAGACACCATCGGGTCGGCAAGACCTTTTACCGAGGCCACTTCATTTCGCCAAGACCTTGCTCCTTCGGGAAGACATCTCCTTGAGATCATTCACTTCGGCAAGACTCACCGTCATCGGTGAGACATTACAGCGAAAGCACCAACTTTCGCCGAGACCTCTGTCCTTCGGCAGGACGCCTCCCCGAGCGCAGATTCCTTCCTTGACTCCAACCTTGGTGAGCAACTGTCGGCGAGACATCCCAGCGGAGAGAGATAAAACTTCACAACGACCGAGATGTCTTGGCAACAATGAGGATTTCAAACAGGTATAACACACTGCTAGTCAGCAAGACAATAGGAGGGTGTCAGTGACTTTCTTCATTGAGGAGTTTTATGCCAGATCCGAATGAGGGATGCCCTTCTAACAGAATTCCTTGAGAAATACATCAGGTGTATGATTTAATCTTGCACAACAATGTCCCCATTTGGCCTTCATGAACACCTGAAACATAGATTTCCCTACCTGATTGAGCCCGTAGGTGAAAATCAAGTAACAAAATTAATCACCATCATTTTTTATTATAACAACCAACTTGCAATATTTTTTAAATCATATTAAAACTAATCAAAATATTGTTGTTGTTGTTGTTATATTTTAATTATAGATTCTAAGCTCTACACAATAGTAGTTTTGGATTTTTTTTAAATGAAGTCTAATTGAAGAAATATTCAAGAGTTTCAAAAAATGGTTGAAGAGGGAGGGTTGGCTACCAAATAGGGTGCCACATAGATAGTTTTGAGTGAAACTATTTTTGTCATAAATGTTTCAATCAAAATCTAAAGCTAATTTTATCGAAAAATATTTGGTCAAATAGCACCATTAAAAAAAGCTTAGTGATTCTTTTATTCAATTTTTTGTTGAGGGAAGTTCAAATAAACATAAAAGAATTATTCTTTACGAAACCATATGAACTTTTAGGTAAAAATATTTTTAAAATAAAAAATTACAACTCAACATGATGTGGAAGAAGACTGTTGGTGCGTTAGGCGGAAGTCTAAAAGTTTTGAATGGCTCAAAGTCACAGGGCTTGGGTGAGGGTTGTTGGGTGATTTTTGGGGATCACTCTTCTTTGGCAGTAGGGGCTCCCCCTAATCCTCTTGAAATATTGCATGTTCTGGGCCAGAGCGTGTGCATAGAAGGGTGTGGCGACGACGTGTTTCCTTTAGACGGGATTTCGATGGTCTGTGAGGAGTTGTGTCCTCCCTCTCCTCCTGTTGCTTCCTTTGTGGGTGTTGTGTGGGGTGTGTCTGGGGGCCCTCCTCCTAGTGCTCCTAATGGCATTCGAAATTCATCTATTGCTGCTTGTGCCTAGGTCCTAGCTAGGGTTCATCCTTTGCCTTATGCTCGGGCCTCCCCTATTGTGGTATGTGGGCCTGAGGTTGCTAAGAATGAGGACTTCTATGTGCGTCATAGTGTGGTCTGCAGGTTTAACGGCTTGTGGCCCTCCCTTCCTAATCTCCATGAATGGGTTTCCAGTTCCTGGAAGCCTTTTGTTTCGGGACCGATTGACCTCTATCCCAGTGCTAGAGGTTTTTTCTTTGCAACTTTTTCTTCCTCAAAGGATCGTGACAGAGTGATGGATAGGGTGTGGATGTGGGGTGTTCATTCACTGTTCATTCGGCCTTGGTCTCGCTCTTTCAATCCTCTTACGAAGCCTCTGAATATTAGACCTATTTGGGTTCAACTGTCAAATCTCCCACTCTAGTTTTGGGAGGATTCTTGCTTTGAAGCTATTGGAAACACTGTTGGTAGCTTTTTGAAGGTGGATTCTACATCTCAGGATCTTGGGCATACTACAGTGGCTCATATTTTAATTGATTTGGACATCTCCAAACCTCTCCATGGTGATGTGGTTTTGATTGTAGAGGGCAGACCTTGGAAGCAACTTCTGGACTATGAGGGGCTCCCTTTTCAGTGCAGGAGTTGTTTCTTTGTTGGTCACCTAGCCTTTGGCTTCCCTCTTGCTCGCCGCAAGGGTGCTGCTACTTGGTGGAAGAATTCTCTCTTAGACCATCTCATGGTTGGCTCTCCCTCTTCAAATGATTCCTTTGAGGAGAGCGACCCTCCCTTGATTGCTCCCATGGAGTCGGAGCCTTTCCAGGCTCCTCTTCCGGCCAACCCTTTCGTGGATCCTTTGTTGTCACTATGTCGTCGAAACCTTTCCATCTCTCATCAAATGACTCTACTAGTCCTTTGATCACTCCTGTCTCCTCTTCTTCACTGTCGACTCCCTCGCTACATGGTGGCTCCTCGCCTGGGGTGGTTGTTGTGGATCCACTCCCATCACCTCACTCAGTGTATTTTGATTTGAGCCTTCCTGGTCGATTGTGTTGAGGAAGAAGGGACTCCCCAAATTTGTTTCCTCTTTGCAGCCTCAAGTTCAGGGAGTCAGATTGGTCCCCTCTAGTTCTAGGGTTGTCTAATCCTTGTTTTGTTGTTCTACGACTGCCAATTAGTTTTCTATGTTTGTTTCTCTTCTGGTTCATTTGGTTTGAACTAGCTTCCTTTGGGCCTCTGGGTTCTCTATGTAAAGGGTACAACACCCTGTAAATGTTGCTTATCTTATCAAAAACAAATTTAATAGATTTTTTCAATCATTTATGTTTTTTGGTAATATTTAATAAAAACATAATATTGCATTTTGTATTTTTTTTTTTAAATCTAATTTTATTAACATGAAAATGAAAAAATATATATATAAGAAATTTTTGGCTGAAACCTACAAATCTTTAGGTAAAAATATAATGAATTAGTATTTAACAAATGATATACATTTTTCATTTTTAAAAAAAATTGATATAATTGAAAAATTGCATTCTTCTTGTTTTCTTGAAACTTTACTTATATTTAAAAAATAGAATTGCAATTAAATTTATATTTTAAATTTTAAATAATTTATGTCTTTATTCACTTGTATTTTCCAAATCCATCAATGTGTGTTCATTCCTTGCATTGTCAGACAATCTTGGAAATAATAAATTGTGTGGATTGTTTTTCTTTTTGTAGAGGTTTAACAACTTGGAATTCATCACAAAGTGCTAGCCAAAGCTCATGCTCTAGTGGGCTACATAAATTCCAAGGAATTGTCATGTTGGACTAAGTGACTATGTTTTAAGCACACTATGAAGTGAGGTAGTTCCATCCCACCAATACTATGAGAAAATTCAAGTGTGAAATAAACAAAGAAAAATAATCACAATGACACACAAAAATTACGTAGAAAACCTGGTAAAATTATACCAAGAAAAACCACAGGTGAAGATCTCTCATATGGTATCAAAGCAGTGGGAGTAGTCATCTGTTACATGGAAAATCCAAGTACT
This sequence comes from Sequoia sempervirens, assembly GCA_007258455.2. Lineage (NCBI taxonomy): Eukaryota > Viridiplantae > Streptophyta > Pinopsida > Cupressales > Cupressaceae > Sequoia > Sequoia sempervirens. The sequence continues at coordinate 78,595 of VDFB02277621.1, forward strand.
GAGCATTGGACGGTTGTGAAGTGGATTCTCGTGTATTTGAGAGGCACTTCTAATGTTGTTATTTGTTTCAGTGGGAGTAGTCTTCAAGTTAATGGGTATGTCGATGTAGATTTTGGTGGAGATGGAGATAAGAGAAATTCCACTACATGTTATGTTTTCTCCTTAGATTTAGGTGTAGTTAGTTGGGTATCAAAGTTGTAGATAGTGGTGGTGTTGTCTACTATTGAAGTTGAATATATGGCAGCAACATTGGCTAGCAAGGAGGTAATTTGGCTTCATAGAATTTTGGGTGAATTGCAAGTGAAGTAGGACAACTTGGTGTTGCATTGTGATAGCCAAAGTGTTTTACACTTAACATGAAACTCAACATATTATGCTAGAACAAAGCATATTGATATCCAATATCACTTTGTATATGAGGTGGTGGAAGGAGGATAGATATCTTTGGCCAAGGTACACATTGATATAAACTTAGCTCATATTTTGATGAAACCCATTGGTAGAGACATTCATATGGTGTAGAACTTATCTAGGTTTCATATTCAAAGTCATGTTTTATGTACTTTTGGAGATTTTTGTAATTGTGAATGTTTTTTGAGAAATAAAATATGATAGATCTTTTCCTATGGTTTTTTCCTTGTATAATTTTACCAAATCTTCCATGTAAATTTTGTGTGTTATTTGTGCTTATTGTTTTTCTTTATTTATTTTGCATTGTGAATTTTCTCACAAATATTAGGCCTTAAACAACACCCTTGTATCACGAATGTGGACCTAATTAATCTTTGTGTAAACCTAGAATAAAAAGTCATTGGTTGTTTATACTTGTGATGCATTGGTAAATGGTTAGCCTCACAAGTTACTCGCCTCATATCTTGGAGATGAGATAGTGGGCTATGGGTATGGTCCTAATACTCCATAGGTGGTGTTCAAAAATATTGGGTTGACACTATTATGAACAAGATCAATATATGGGTGAGTTTATAGGTCAACACACACTTGACTTGTATAGGTTGTTTTTATGAATATTTTTTCATCTTACCCCTTGTTTAAAACTAGAAAAATAAAAACCTCAAATTAATGTTAAAACAAAGTTTAAATGCAACCTATAAATTTGTTAGACTCATCCATAACTAAACTCCACATCAAGTTCTCCTCTCTATATCTTCATCCTCAAAACTAAACAATTTTTCCAAACCTCAAAGTTTCATTTCCACATACTTGAAGCCCCTTATTTGTCCTTCCATTCCCCATGTGTTATCTCATTCCTCTTACTTCTCTTCATATATAATTCAATATTACCACTTTTTTTTGTCCTAACTCTTTTATTTTTATTTCCACAACCTTTCCCATATAATCACTTTGTTAAATGTCTCCATACTATCATTCCATTAATCTCATTGAATGGTTTTTTAATGTACTACTTAAATTTCTCATTTTTTTAGCATATATCCTCATGATTTGGACACTCTTATTTCCATATTAGCCCCCTTGACATTAGTTTTTTACACTTCCCTCTTGAACTATCTCTAAGTTACCCCCCTTCCAATTAGCATACGCTTTGGACTATTGGTTTATCACAAGATTCTAAGAGTTGTTTCCCTTTCTTTCCTGCCCTTAATTGCTTTTTTTCTTATAGTTCCAAATGTTTCATCTCCTAATATTCTAACTTACCTCTCATATGTCCTCTTCCCTTCTACTTTCTATTTTCATTTGTAGTTGGGTTGAAAGGGGCACTAAATGCTATCTCACACTACCCTTAATTATAGAAGGTAGAATACTAATTTATTTCTCAAATTATCTTTTCAAAACCATAGGTTTCACTTTGACTTAAATTAGAATTTAGATTTCTATATGTGTACATGTGAATTAAAACATAATTTGAGATGTGGAATAAAAGGAATAGATCAAAGTTCTTTGATCAAAGAAGATTGGATGAAGAGAGAAATGTAAAAAGAATATATATGAGATAAATTTGATTTTAGAAACATTCTTTCAAGAACAACCTACTAAAATTATTGATGACCAAGTTGAAGAACATGTTGATAAAGGAATATAAGAAGAAACTTTTATAGATGCAAAGAATGTAAATGAAGACGAAACTAATGATACAAAAGAAAATTATGGCATGAAAAATCTAATGGAGATGGATAAGGGTCATCTTTTCAAGGAGATTTCACCTAAATATATGTTGCCTAAAAGCACAATAAAGTTACACTCAAAGAATTTGGGATGAATTTGTTGAAGAAAAATCTTTAATTGGAAGAACATAATTATGTGTAAAATTAGTTAAGTGAAAAAAAAAATTCTTTGTTTTGGAGTTGCTAGGGGTTGATAATAAAAAGAAACCATCAAATTTATTAAAATAGATATTAATTAAAAACTTGCAAGAAACATTGAACTTTATTCAAACCAAGAGTCAAACAATTGATTTAAGCGCTACACATAGAGCATTGATGATTACATTTTGTAGTAAAAAACTATCACATAAAGATAAGTTCAAGCAATTGCACGAGTACTAAATGTATCTACGAAAATTTTCAAAGATATATTTTGAAAAGGAAAAAAATAGATGAAATCATTGAAAATAATTGGGTAAATATTTGTAGTGTTCCTTAAAATTATAAAATTTTAAAATATATAAAGAAACAAGTAATTGAATATTGGATAAATTCAATGTTTCTTTCAATAGGAGGGACGCTATACAAATAATAGGTGGAGATGGTATAAAAAAATCATCCAAAACATTTTATAAATGCAACATAAAGTGAGTTTTTTAAAGCATTCAAGCAAGAATTTTCACAACTAGAGATTTTTCAAAGGATGTTTGAGAGGGTACAACCATGTTTTGTACTTATAAATACAGTATGTGAAACTTCTTGTTAAAATCATGTTGAAATTCATCTACGCCTCCAATCATATAAAAAATTATGGCAATAGTTAATCCAAATATAATCATTTTTGGAAGTAAAACATTATTTTTTAAGTCTATTATATGTGAAAAATAGAAGATTCAAATGGATTCAATGTGCATTGTATAAAAAATATAGTATAAATTGTGAAAATTTGAAGAAACTTTTACTATTTAAAAATATTGATAATTCAATTCAAGTTCTTTAGAAGATATTTGAATATGACAAATACTCAACAAAGTTAAGATTTGAATCCAAAAAAATGTTCTAAAAGAGTAAATTCCCCTATAATAAGTTTATGAACAAATTTTGTATTATTATATATCTACATATCCAACATTATCATGGTGCATGATGGGAGACTAAACAATTTTGTGACTCAAAGAATTGTTTTCTGCTAGGTTGTATTATCTCTATTGTGGATTTTTTGAGAACTACATATTTAGTCTTCAAATTGAGATTCAAAATCAATATCATCATTTAAATCAAGTCATAATCTTTGTATAAACTTGTTATAGATATGTTGAGTTACATGTGAATGATGTAGAGAGTAACACAAATGAATGAATTACCATGAAGTTCACTTTTATATCAATGATGATACCAATCATGATAGAAGTTGTATAGCCCATTGTCTTAGAATTTTTTAAGATTTGAGACAATGTGACAAATTATTTACAACACTAAATTTGGTATGATGCACATGTTGGTTAGTGTTGAATTTAAAATTTAAATTTTTTTTATTAAATTTATAACCTTGAACCAAATAAGCAAATACATATAGTTTATCTAATGGTTTGAATGATTGTTTATAACTTAATAGGAAAATTTAGGTTTGTAAAAGCATCTAATCAGTTAATCCAATAGCATGCTAGCCAAAGCATAACCTTTTTTTAGAGTGGACATCGAAAATGAGAGCACGATCGAGTGGGAGCATGTGTGAAGCATGCACTTCATCAACACAAACTTGCAAGTAACGCCATATAAAATACAAATGAAATTGGTAAGTAGTGCAAAAGTCATTTTGGTGCTCATGAAGTAAAGAGTGACTCAATATATGTACCAAATGCTATTTTGAGTGACTCAAAATATGTACCACCACCTCCAAGGAAACATCTTGTGAAGATGAAAAGGGACTATCCAAGGGAGTTAAAAGATCCATCAACTATACTACATGTATCACAGGACCTCCCAATAATCCTCGACTAAGTAAAAGTCAGCATTGGATCTGAAGAAGTCATGTCAATGGAAATAATTGCATCAACTCGAGGTTATGACTCTAGATGAGCAACAAGAAGATTCATCAAGAGGGAAGTAGGACCCTTGACCATTGATGGTAGAGGAGCAATAGGGGCATCCATGGTCAAGTGGTCAAGAAGGGAATTGTACCACCAGGTGGAAGACTTTACACACCTACAAAAGGATGAAGATACTCAAAATCCATATGACTGGAGGCAAAGCATTGTTTGTAACGAAATGGAAGATTCTCATAATCAATTGATTGAACCCACTTCCTCTCCTCCACCATCAAAACAAACTCTCTATGAAGAGGCTTGGACATGTCCATTTCCACTAAAATATGAGCATAGATTGAGTGGACAATGTTTGTTGTGGTTGCATCCACCTTTAAAAATTACCAATAGTGTTGCTTATACCCTCAAAGAAAAAATTCTCCTGGAGAGGGAGGTAAGGAAATCTTACCCAAATAAGTACAACCTTGAGAAATTCAATTTGCAGGTTGGAGGGAAACCATAATTGAGAGAGACGGAATGGTCTCCCCAAAACCACAACCAACCATTCAACATAGCCTTCATGTCTTCAATAGAGGTAAATCTGAAATAAAGAAACCCCTAGTATAGGGGTAAAGATCAATAAAATCCTTGGTGAAAGGCCTCCAGAATTATGAATCCCACCGATGTAAATCGGGGAGGGAAGGCCACAACCCATTGAATCTACAAAATATTGCGGTGAGAATGAAAATTTTCATTTTAACCACCTCCTTACTATAGATCACGAGCGAAGGAGCAAGAGAACATGACAACGAATGGGCCTTCCCACGTAGAGGAAAAGAGAGCACAATTGAACCCACCACGATAGCAAAGGACCAACCAAAACCAATAACATCATCATTAACCGTCGATGAAGTGCACCCTTGAGCTGTGGATGCCACAAAAAAGACATTCAATGCAGGATCACAACCGCTAATAGAAATAGGGAGAACCAAGCGGCCAAACCTAAAATCATCTGAATATTTTGCAAAAGCAACACCACCAGAGCCACAGACGCCACCAAACCCAACATTGAGCAACTCTAAGTAGCCATTTTTTGAATGTTGTATGGTTTGAATGATAGGTGGGAGAGTTGTCACCATTTAGTGTGTTATGAATAATATTATGAAAACTAAAAGAGGGGTAAAATTATTCAAACAAAAAAAGAATAGTACAAAGCAAGGGCATTACACACCCCTGTCAATCTCCACTAATTGGTCCAACTTATGTGACAAATTTGAGGGTAATTGACCCCTTTCCACAATATTCCAATCTTGCAAATGATCAGAAGTCCATCTAGCCAAACAATCTGCAACCCCATTCCATTCTCTGGGAATATGAAAAAAAGAAACAGATTCCAAGGAAGCACACAGGTTAAGAATCTATTTTATAATTACAGCTAAATGCCAACTAACATCCTCTAGCTGTTGCCTCTTCAGCAAAGTCACCACCACCTGAGAATCAGATTCACAAATGATATGTCTCCACCCAAGAGCACAACCGCGCTCCACAACACATAAAATGGCAAGAGCCTCCATCACATTGTTAGTGTACCAACCCTTATAAATAGAAAGAATAAACTCAACAGTCCCAAAACTATTCCACCCAACACCCCCAATACCAGCATGACCAGGATTACCTCGAGAAGAACCATTTGTGTTGATTTTCAACACACCCTGAGGAGGAGGACACCAACACCCCCTATTTATCTTCCATGTTAATAATATTATGTGTTCTATATTATGTTATAATTATTTTGAAATTCATGTTTTAAATTCTTCAAATTTGTTCTATTATGTTATAATTATTTTGAAATTCATGTTATTTGCTTGTGTTCAATACTTATATAAGTTCTTTGTTATTTCTTTGTGATCAATAGTTATATTAATATAAGTTGATTTTTTTTAAATGATTGAAAACATGGGTTCTATTATGCTGTAATTATTTTGAAAGTCATATTTTAAATGATTGAAATCATGTGCTCTATTATGTTTTAATTATTTTGAATTCATGTTCTATTATGTTATAATATTTTGAAAGCAATGTTATTTTGAGAGTCATGTTTGTGATTAAGGTAAGTATGGATTTTGAAAAGGCCTGGACCCTTGTATAGAAGCAAGAAATAGATAAAAAGAAGCGAGGAACAAGGTTCCTGACCCTATACAAAGGTTGTCAAAAGGTTGGATGGAACAGGCTCACACAGGCCACAAATAATAGAGAAACCACATGAAAATAATTGTAGCCAAGCTTCCAAACAAGACTACAAACAAAAGAGAGAGAAGGGACCATTGATGTACCACTTAGACAAACCCAAGTCAGGGGTGACTTTCACCCACAACTTGATTATTTTTTTTGGAAGAGGAAGAAAGAGAGACATTTCCTCCTTTGATTAACAACAATCCAAGCAATAGTATCATCCAAATTCTCAATACATGGGGGTGAATGAGGAGAAACCTCCACAAAGGGCCCATCAACACATGAAGAGGGATGAAAAGGTGAAAGGCAACCAACCACCTCATGAGAAAAATGGAGTTGAATTGAAGCTATTGGAAAATTAAGTTTTGAGTGCAAAGCAAGAGGATCCTCAATAGGGTCCATCGAGCATGATAAGGCCACACCAAAATTTTAGGGCTCAAAATTATGCTAAGAAGAGTCTGGATAGTCAGGTGATCGCCATTATCATTTTTCCACCAAGTAGTAGCGCCTTTAGGACACGAGAGAGAATAATTCGTAGCCAAGTGACACACTGAGAAGCAATGACTACACCTAAAAGGGAGAGCCTCATAATCAAGCAGTTGAGTCCAAGGCCTATCCCCAACCATCAAAACCACATCCTCGTGAAGAGGCTTGGATATTTCAATATCCACCAGAATGCAAGAAAAAGTAGGGTGCCCCATGTAGGAGGTAGAAACATCGACCTTCAAGAAGTGACCAATAGATTTTCCAATTGCTTAATCCTCGCAAAACTGGATGGAAAGATTCAGGAGTCTAACCCACATCAAATGCACATTGAGTGGTTCAATAAGGGGGTTAAAGGAAGTTTTCTAGGGTTTGACCAAGAGGGAATGTTGTCCCCAAGCCCATAGATTACTCAACACCAATTTTGTGTCCTCAGAAGAGGCAAACAAAGCAATGAAAAAAATCTTTCTTTGTGTCCATAAGGGGCCTCCAGGAATCCAACACCCAATTATGTAGATCAAGAAGAGAAGGCTAAAGATTAGAGAATATGCACACCAAACCCCTACATTGGTAGAAGTCCTCATTTTCCACCACATCCTGGTCACACACCACACTAGGGAGGATTTAGCATAGAGGATGGGACAAAATTTCTCCTTCAATGGGCAAGTGGCATTAGCAATAGCACCAACAATAGTAATCTTAACAAAGATTCGACTACCAAAAGGCATAACTACACCAGTGGGATTGGTGGTGCCACCAATAATAACGAAAAATCCTAGTTGCAAGAGAAACATGGAAAGCCTATGTCAAAGAGAGGGACCATGAAACAAAATCCAACCCACCCAACACAAAATCCTCAATAGCAGGCGGTGAGCAAGAAATACCGACGTGTCTAAGATTTTTTGCAAAAGGTTATGCATTTAAAATGTTAGGGATCAGAAGCATCATTTCCACTTCTCACACCCAAAAAAAGAACCTTCAAATGGTTTAAATTTTTTCCAAACTAAGGCTAGCTTAATTTGGAGGGTAAGCAATCTTAATTGTTGACACGATAGAGAGCAAGCCCACAAAGTTTGAACCTTGGTTGTTGGCACTATAGGTAAGAAGCCCCACCATTTCACCATAGGGTCTCCTCTTATTTTGAAAGTAATGATGCATAGGAATAATTGTGAGCATTTTTTATAACATGAAACCTTTTAGAAAAATATGTGTGTGCTATGGGAATCTGTGTAAAAGAAATTTTATAGTGGAATTTATGTTTTTAATATGATTTAATTAGTAAATTAGAAAATTTGATCTAAAATTAATGAACTAAATTAGTTAGTAAATTTTATTAAATTAACAAATTAAATTGTGAATTATTACAAATTAGTATTATTAAATTAACAACTTAATTTGTAAATACTAAATTTTATTTAAAAAAATTTAAATGTAATACATGTGCGTATGATATAATCATAAGTAACAATCATATATGTCAAAAAAAAAAAGATATAATTTTACAACTAAACATCTAAATATACATACATATACACATGTGATATAAAGAAGCGGATATGTACATGATAAATACATATAACACATAAAGTGTTCATAATACATAAGTGTATTATGTTGATAAATATCTAACATGAGCCAAAATAAATTGTGTGTGCCTACAAATAGATTGAGCCTCACTCTACCCAAGACGACTAAAATCATGTCCTAAACCTTGTCTTGAGGTCAATCTATGAGCATCATTTGGTGAGTTGTCTAGAGCCTTGCACATAAAATTATATCTACATACATACATGATTATATTTCTTTTCTAAATAGAAATGAAATATGAAATGGTGCAGGAGCACCAAATCATTTTATGTAAATGGGGTCTTTTGATAGGTTTAAATGTGTGGAGTCTTATTTCATCAATAAGGTCATAATAGACCATCTCTAGTGTTATAAGTCATTTAGGAGTCATTTTGCTCAAAGTTGAATGTTATTTTCAAAAGTTGTCATATGCAATGTTGTAAAGTTGCAAAAATACAAACTTGAAAGAAAAACGGTCACTTGAAATTTAAAATTCAGTTTTGTTAGTTTTGATAGTTGGTTTCAAGTTTATAAATACTTGAGGAACTCAAAGGAAGGGGGTTGTTGATGATTTTGAGAAAGAAAAGCAATAAAGTTCCCTGTTTTCATTAAAATTTTGTGTGTTTCTTTGAATATTATTGTAACTGTATGTTGTACTTGGCCATACAGGAGCATATTGGACCAAAGGCTATTAAAACTCGATGGTGGCATGAATAAGAAATGTTTTGGTTCTATTGTGACTAAATTTCATAAAGATCCAAGTCTTTTATAGCATTTTTATAGTAAGTGGGTCTATACAATTAGATTGAAGGTTTTTGGTTACTTAAAATGAACTAATGGCCCATTCCACCAATTGTATCTCCTGTGGCTTGGTGGAATGGGTCCAATATAGTAGGGTTAGAGGTTTGAATGGTTTTTTAGAGCATGGGAGGCCATTTGGGGGTTTGGGTATGATGCCCTAGTTGTCAAATGTGTGTGTTTTGGGTGAAAATTGGTGGTTAAGGGTAAGTAAGTGTGGAAAAACCTTGAGGCAGAAATTTTTGGAGGTCAATTAAGCATGTTCAATCAATTTGAATCATGTTTGATGCATTGGTAAAGTGTAAAGAATTTGGGAAGTGGGGTTTTCAATACACCCCCTTGTAACTTGCTAAAAATGAGGGTTTTGTGTTTTGGAGTGTTAATGGGTGTTTCTCTGAATGAAAATTGTTGATTTAATGCTTGGACAACCTGATTGTGACTATACAATAAGGTTTTAGGTCTAGAAGGAAGATTAAAGGGTAGATGCTTTGTAAATGTGGCCTAATTGGCCTACTGGGGCAGCGTAGAAGCATTGAATTGAGAGTGTTGGTCCAAAGTGACCTAGGGTGCTTTTGAGATATGTTTTGTAAGGAGATAAAGGGTGTCTGAAAATATAAATGGTTAGTGGGATTGAGGTTGGATTTGAGAGATAGGTTCAAGAAATTAGGTCTGCAGACCTACAAGGAAAATAGTGAAGTTGTGAAGGGAATCACCCCAGTTACGGTTTTGGAGATTAATGGTTTGTTGAAATCGGTTGAAATTGTGTTTGTTGATTGATTGCCTCCCTGCTCTACATCATGAAATGTATGAAATTAAAAATAGACCTTTACTTAGCATTCGCCTACATCATGTAGAGGATGTTGGATATGACTCTAAATAGAATCATGAGCTAATATTGAAACCTATGTATGCATGCATGTAAATTTAGAAAACTTGTGGGAGAGAAATTTTATCTATATATGTAAATACATATTAAAAACTTGTTAGTCCGGGTCAAAAATTAAGAATCATGTGGGATTGTCAATTGTTGTAGCCTAAATTAACCAACAAATGGAATTGTAAGAAATTCAAACAAACAAATCTAATTTTTCATTCCAAGCTTCCACAATCTACAACAAGCTACATAGAGAACTAGACACCACCAGAACACTGTTATAGGAAAGATTAAACATTCAACAACTAAAAATTAGACTCAAAATCCACCAAAACAACTACAAATAGTAGCATATGAAGCTACATATCTCTAGTACTTCACTTTTGGGCATCCTCGCCAGGTGTCATAGGTTATTCCCCCTTGTAACTCTTGATTTTTCAAATTTCACTTCTTTCTTTCATCTTTTCTAACCTGGGTGTTGCCACTCTCCTGCAAAATTAGCTACAACATTAAATCCTATTTTTCCTTTCCTAGATGTCCCACTTTCTCATTACTCTTCCTCATCCATTTGCCAAGCAATAATTTATAATTATTTTCTAAAAATTTCCTATCTCTTCCTCAATCCATCACCTCCACACTTAGACGTCTAGATTCCCCTGCATTAATTGATGCAAAATTTGAATTCCAAGAGGAGTTACAAGATGCCAAAAATGGCCTCCTCCATCCCGGACGTTGGACTTAGTGTTGGCATTTAAATTTTTAAATAATATCAATTTCTAGCATCAACACTCCTAATTTCAATTTAATTACTCAACCTTACAAAATGGATTAATAATTCAATAAAATATCATGTCTATAAGACACAACAACCCCAAAAAGAGAAATTAAAACCAACACAAAATTAAGGTGTGAAGGATTGCTCGTGCACCCGGATGCTCCTGCATCAAACAACCTGGGTAAGAAAGAATATTTCATGAGGTAGAGCTCATGAACATTCATCTAGATTTAGAATTCCAAGCCTCTAGAGTTTTGAAACTGCAACCCATGTTTCTTCCTCCATCTTCTTTCCTTTCGATTTGATTAAATATTCTTTGTACTATTTTCCTTGTGTCTTTCTGACTGTTTTAGAATCCATCACTTCATCAAATTCTTCTCCTTTCTTCTTTAATATGTGTTGTACCCATTGCTTTGTGTCTTGAGAAACTGAAACATCCTCTTTCCCACAAGTATTCCCTTCATGAAAAAGGTATAAATCAGCCACATTAAATATTTTTGAAATATCCAACTCCGATGGCAATTCTATTTTATAGGCATTAGTTAAAAACTTCATCACCTTGCATGGTCCAATCTTTTTTCCATTTCAATTTGTTATAGGTAGCATGTGAAAACCTCTATTTCCATAGATGAGCTAGAACCAGGTCTCTTTCCTCAAATTCTTTCCTTCTCCTTTTTAAATCAGCATGCTCTTTGTATCTTCTGGTGCTTGCCTCCAACTTCTCCTTTATCTCTTTGTGTAATTCTTGCAAATACTCTACATAGTCTTTGGCTACAACACTTTTCCTCCCAAATCTGTACTATCTCTTAATTCATGAAATCCTCTTGGGCTAAACCCATACACAATATGAAAGGGACTCTTACTTGTACTTCTATTGATAGAGTTATTGTAAGTAAATTCAGCTTGGGGTAAAATTGCATCCCATTGTTTTGGTTTCTCATCTATCAAACACCTCAAAAAATTTCCAAGGCTCTGATTTACTACTTTTGTTTGCCCATCCTTTTGAGGATGATAGGTTGAACTAAAATTCAATTTTGTATCTAACTTCTTCCATAGAGTCTTCCAAAAATGGCCAACAAACTTAGTATCTCTATCTAAAATAATGCTTTTTGGTAAACCATGTAACCTTACAACTTCTTTGAAAAACAAGTTGGCAACATGTGATGAATCATTTGATTTCTCGCATGGAATAAAATGAGCAATTTTTAAAACTCTATCTAACACAAAAAAAATGGAATCATTACCTTTTTTAGTCTTTGGCAACTCAAGAATGAAATCCATACTCACTTCTTCCCATGGTCTCTCTAGAATTGGAAAAGGCTAATATAACCTCATTTTTTTGCTTGTTCTTTTTGCATATTAACATATTGAACATCCTTGCAGAATACTCTTCACATCTCTACTCAATTGTGGCCAATAGTGCCCTTCACTCAGCTACCCCAAAGTTTTTTCCACTCCAAAGTATCCTCAAAGTCCCCCACTATGTTTTTCTCTAATTAAATTTTCTCTCATGGATCCTTTTGGAATGCACAGTTTTGTTGCCCCTTAAACAAAAACCCCTCTTGAATGAAATACTCCAGCCATTTGGTTCTATACTTTTCAATTGGACATTTACAAGCTGCCCATGCTTTACCAAAACCAGGTCCATTCTCACACATCTCCTTCATTGATTCAAAACCCAAAACATTTACTTTCATTTCCTTCAACAACAAGCATTTATTACTCAATGCATCATCTACCCGATTTGATTTCCCACTCCTATGCTTCAAAACAAATGAATAACTTTGAATAAACTCAACTCACTTCATATGTCTTTGATTTAACTCACCATGGCTAGTAATAAATTGTAATGCATGATTATCACTATAGAGAACAAACTCCTTGGGCAACAGGTAGTGTCTCCACTTCTTGAGTGCCTGCACAATAGCATAGAACTCTTGATCATGCACTGTATACTTCCGCTTGGACTCATTTATATTTTCACTGAAGTAAGTTATAGGTCTTTCCTCTTGACTTAGAACTTCTCCTATGGCTATCCCACTTGCATCACAGTCAACTTGGAACACTTTGTTGAATTCTGGTAATGTTGAGATAGGTTGTTCGGTCACCTTTTCCTTTAATATTTTATAACATTGTTCAGTTGTAGCTGTCCATTTGAATTCTCTCCTTACTCCTTTTATTGTGTTTGTAATGGGAGCACAAATACTACTAAAATTTCTAATAAACGTCCTATAGAAGCTAGCCAAACCATGAAAACTTCTTGCTTAAAACATGCTTTTTGGTGTTGGCCAATCTATTATTGTTTGAACCTTTTTTGGATCCATTTGTAGGCCTTCCTGTGAAATCACAAAACCCAAATATACCAACTCCTCTTTCATGAAAATACAATTTTTGAGATTAACCAGCAACTTGTCTTCCCTCAATCTTTGTAAAAAAGACAGCAATGTTTTAAATGCTCTTCTTTTTGCTTACTAAAAACCAAGATATCATCTAAGTAAACAATTACAAACTTACAAATAAATGGTTTCAACACCTCATTCATCAATCTCATGAAGGTATTTGGAGCATTTGTGAGTTCAAATGGCATAACTAACCATTCATATAATGCCTCCTTTGTTTTGAAAGTGGTTTTCCATTCATCTCCTTCTCCAATTCTTATTTGATGGTACTTGCTTTTTAAATCAATATTTGTGAAATATCTAGCTTCACTCAAACAATCCATGAAATCATCTATACAAGGAAATGGGAACCTATATTTTATTGTTATCTTATTAATAGCTATGGAATCCGTGCACATACGCCACTCTCCATCCCTTTTGGGTGCCAAAATTGTTAGTACTACACATGGTCTTAAACATTCCCTTATCAAGCCTTTATCCAATAACCCTTGTACTTGTTTGTTTATCTCCTCATTCTCTTTGGGGCTCATTCTATACACTGCCTTGTTTGGTAGACTTGCTCCCAGTATCATGTCCATACAATGGATCACACTTCGCATTGGTGGTAATCCATATGGAAGATCCTTCATTAAAATCTCACCATATTCTTGCAATATTTCCTTGATTTCTTTGGGAACTTCTTGTTTTCCATCTGTTGTGCCAACTTTGTGTGGCTTGGTGATTAGTTGAAAAATGTCTCTCTATATTTGGGGGATAGATCAACACTTTTCCCCTAATATCATTCAAGGATTCCCTAGATATCTCAATCTAATGGTGAAAGGGGGAAAGAGATCTTGCAATAGGGTTGTCCTAGGGTATGATTAATGATTAAAGAGGGGTTCACCACCAAGCTAGGGCTTGAAAAAATGCATGAAATGCAAGATCAAATAATTGAACTCAATGATGCATAAAAATTCACTAAATGAACTATAAATGCAAATAAATCAAAATAGCAAACTGGAAAAGTACAGAGGAGCACCTAGAAACCTAAGAAATTTTGAATGGAGGCTTGAAATGATGAATAACCTAAAATTTAGGTCTATAAGGACTCATACACCATTCTAGGCATATTAGTCCTAGATCTGGGTTTTTGTGCAGGAAGTGGTTTATGGAAAAAGGGTATTTGAAACTGCCAAAATCTAAAAAATGATCTAAACTGGGACTCCTACGCTAGGACTGGCGTATGAGTCCGGCTAGGGTTTTCTAAAACTTCAAAGTTTGAATCTAGTCTTCAATGTCTGCTTTGTCCTTCCCAAATGATTTTTGGATCTGAAACCTTGATTTCGGGGTTGTAGGTGACTTTTTGGTGAAGATTATAACTTTGCAAATGAGGGGACAATTCCAACAACTTTCTCCAAGCTTGTAACCTAATCTTCAAAGGTCCTTCATGCTCCAAGACACCTAGATCTACAATCACACATGTAAAGAGGAGAAAAACTTATTGATTGTTAGTGAATAGGGGTTTTCCTTGGTCAAACCTTGTTTAAGTAATTAAACCAAATGATGAAACAATGAAACAAGGACATGAAACATGAACAATGATACCTTGAATGATGCCTTGTAAATGATGCTTTGTAAATCTGCAATCTAACATGAAATGGCCATGAAATATGTAGATATAGATCTTGAGATAAGTGTAGAACAATGCTTGACTTTGGATCTTGAATGCAACATCACAACACTAGCTCAATAGCATGCTTGATGCTTGATATCCTTGACTTGATGATGGATCTTGATTTTTTGCAACAATTGATGAAGAATTCTACCCTTGAATGCCTTAGAAATGATCTTAAATACTCTATTGATGATCTTGTAAAGTCTTGGAATGCCTAACTCTTGAGTGCTTGACTTGATATCATGAATGCTTAATGAAATAATGATTTGATAACTTGTTTATATAGGAAATCCATCTAATATCCCGTTAATTGGATTCCACATGTTGACATTCATAAATTTTGAACTTAAAACCCAAATTTCCTACTCAAAACCCTAAAAATAGGCCAAATGGGACTCATACATCATCTACGGTGTGTGGGTTCTGTGTATATGAAATTTGGGAGAGTTAGCAAATCAATGCTAAAGCACACAAATATCAATGAGACATATTATATTAAAGATTTGAATCAAAGAACTACTCTAACTTGCAGTTAAACAAATCTTCAAAAATATTCCATTGTTCTCTATTCTCAAGGATTTATTAAACCATATTGGCTCTCAAATTTTGTATATGCACTATGGTTGTTAAAATGACAACTTGAGAAACAGGATGTTGTTCTAAATGCAAGAAATCTAAGTTCCTACATGAAACTATGAGATGAAAGCCATGATGCTATGATAATGGAGATATTGACAAATGGATAATGTTGTTAAACTATGTGATACAAATATTGTGATAAGAAGTTAAAATGATTTTGCATATGCTAAAATGACCATTGATACAATGAACTAAAATGCAACTATAAAGCAAGACATGAAATAAAATGCAACTATAAGCAAAACATGATTCTAAGTTAACATGATGCTACAACGCAAACTTGTTAAAATGTTAAACAATGCTAACTATAAACTCCAAATGCTCTAATTCTCCAAAACTATTCTTGTATAATAACTCTACTCAAATGTGGGATGCAAAATACTATGGCAAAGGGTTGTATTTATAGGATTTTCCAAGCATCTTGTGATGTGGCAGTGATCAATGGTTCAGATTCAAACATGAGGGATGAACGGTTGAGATGGAAAGAATCAAGAAGGATGTTCCTTTGACCAAAGACAACATGCCAAATGGATGAAGGAATAAAGTACATGTGAGAAAAATACCATGTGTTCAAAGTTTGTTGAAGATAATTCTAATTTAAAAATTAGAATTATTTAATTTCATGTGACCTTGGTGAGGTGGCATGAAAATTTGTAGACATGTGCTTGAATTCCAAATTTGGGATTAGTGAAAATTAAGTAAATAAAATAAAATATAGAAATTTGTTTATTTAATTAAATTAGAGGAATGCGATTTTAGATTTGGAGAAATAGAAGATATAAACTATATAAATAAATTGAGAATTTATTTATAAGTAGATGAAATATTAATTAAATAACTAGTATTTAATTAATTAAATGTCTTGACCAATTTTAGGTGTATACATTTTGCCCCTCTTTGAAGTAATGTGTTTACACGTTGCTTCAAAGAAATTTTTTTCTATTGATGTCAACAAAAAAAAAATTCAATGCCCCAGATGTTGATTTTCAGGTGATGACGGATATATGCCCCCTCGAGAGATAAATCGATGAATTTTTGAATTTTTTAGGATTTTTTGGAATTTTGAAAATTTTGATGATTTTTCGATGATTTGATGATGATCTCAAAATGTTATGATTCAAAAACAATTTATCTCCCTAAAAATGGTGTACAAGCCCGCAGATGATGATTTGATGAATTAAAGCCCCTTTGAAAATAAAATAAAACAACCCCATAAAAAATGCCACTTAATTAACCTTAAAAGGTTAAAAAGTTGGATTAGAAGTTCATTTGAGAATTTGTGATTTTGAAAACTTGAGAGTGATTAGCAATCTAGCACTTTGGAGCATAATGGTGATCCCTTACCACACACACCGGTTCAAGTGGGTCAGGCATCACAACCGCCCAACGGCATATGGTCCTCTGGTATGTACCTGAAAAATTCCCTCATAATTTGTGCATTAGATTTTTCCCTTCATTTTCTCGTTTAAATTTAGCTTTTGTTACTTTAGTGTATAGGAATATTGCAATAGCGCATTCATTGTCTGTTGTAGCGCATTCATGATCTTAGCACATAGAAGAATTGATTTAGCGCATAGATTAGATGATGCGGCACATAGGATGAATCGACGCATCAAGATCCTATTCTGGCGCATAGACCAAATAAAATGGCACATTGGATACTTTAGCGCATTGAAACTATGTTCTAGCGCATTGATAAATTTCTCTAGCGTATAGAGTTTTTTAGCGCATAGAAGGACTATTTTAGCGCATTGATGAAATTTTAGACTAGATTGATGATTGTACTTGATTAGACTCCTTGATTTTGATGATGTTTGATCACGTCAGCCTTTCTGTTGATGATGGTTGATGATGGTTGATGGTGTTGATAGATTAGGTGTCCATTGATCTCATGATAGGTGAGATGCAATGATTGATACTGACACTAACTCATTTGACTACAAAATACGACAAAAATATCTGACAATATATGTATAATTTGATGTATCGTCGGGTGCTTGTAAAATTTGATGTGTAATTTTTAATTTTTTAAAAGTTTATCCCCGACGTTCGTCAAAATTTTGATGAACCTAGGTTTCATTGAAATTTCGACAAACATGAAAAAAAATCAAATTGTGGCCGACATAAAGAAAAGTGAGTTCGTTGATTTATTGTGACAGTGTTTTGCTCTACTTGAGATAGTTTGTGGAGAACTAAGGACGATTTTCTTGGGAAAAATTAGAAAAAATTCAAGAAGATATCGCCAAGTTTAGGGTAGTCATTGTCTTTTTGCAGAATTCAGTTGTGAAGTTATATTTGTAGTTCCAGGTTTGAAAATCATATTTTAAAGCAACATCTCATCAGATTTCATTTTTAGAGGTTTAAGGTTTTGAGAATTTCATGTCCAATTTTGTTGTGTGGAATCACCATAAGATCACAACCAAGGAACAGATTCTTGTGACTGTAATTATGTGATCCATAACTCTATTGGTCATGTGGCACAGTTGTGCTATAACAAATACAGGATGCATTCATGTGTGACCCAAGTTTAATGTGGCTATGTTGTGATAGAAATGGAGGCACTCATATAATGTAGTTAATTCAGGTTGTATAATGTAGGTGTCAATCATCATTGGGTGTATTCAGGTTGTCTCAAGTTTAACAGGTTACGATGTAATTATAGCATGATCCAAGAGTGATTACCTCTTGTTGCAATAAAGAGCCTATAACTCTGGTTGATATGTAGAGTGGTTGTGTTATATCAATTATGTAGTGCATTGAAGCACAACCCATGTTTAATGGGCTATTCTAGAGAGTGATCAAGATTTTCTAAACCTTATGAATGTTACTTAAAAGTGTATAGCTTAAACTACAAACCAAGTTTGTTACATACTTGAATGCAATATTGGGTTACCACAAACTATAATAATGTGATCTGCTAATAACCATTATGGAAATTATTAAAGCAAGACCCATGCTATATAAAATACATTTCTCTGATTAGGTTTACATGCCTTAATGATCAAACACAAGCTTCCCACACACTCTAGGATACAATCCAATATCATACCATAACTTTGTCAAGACAATTAATTTTCTGACCCAAGATTTAAGGTTGTTTTTTAATATCAATAGAAGCATTGGTAAGAGCATGATTAGGGTACAAACCCTAGGCCTTTGTAGAAACATAAACAATAACTCTAGCAGATTAGTGAAGTTGCAATACCAGAAATATTGAGACATTGTAGCTAATAACAAAATCTTGCAATCTAAAGATTGTAGCCAATAACAAAAACACTATCTAGCTTAGTGACATTTGTAAATGAAAACTACAGTAAGAAGAATGACAGTCGCTTGAGATATGACAGTCAAAAAGAGGTTGACTAGTGACAAGATAATAAAGCTCAAACCTTGCATAGTAAAGTGGACATTTTAACAATGAGTTTGCTTACCCCCTTGCTGACCTTAAGGGTTTTTCAAATGCTTTTGGTAGTGTTGGACAAGGAAAATGCAATCAAGGAATGACTGTCCAAATGAAGTAACAATGGTAATCATAGGTTCAATGTTTCTTCTTAGCCATTAATGTATAATGGAGGTAGTGGATTGCATGTTTGAGCAGTTTTTTGAGACTCATCAAAGATGGGAGAATAGTGAATAATAACTTGTGGACAGTGAAGTAGTGTCAATAAGGTTGAAGGATCTTAAGATCTACAATACCATGAAACAACGAGTCCCCTGTAGTAAGTAGGCAGTCTATAGGGCA
Organism: Sequoia sempervirens; assembly: GCA_007258455.2. NCBI lineage: Eukaryota > Viridiplantae > Streptophyta > Pinopsida > Cupressales > Cupressaceae > Sequoia > Sequoia sempervirens. The sequence continues at coordinate 97,901 of VDFB02277621.1, forward strand.
TAGTTTGATTTTATAGAAGGATGCTCATGAAAGGAATCTTCAAGTGATAGTGAGTGAGCTATTTGAGATTGCAGCTAAGGGTGCAATACCTAGTCTTAAAGGAAGTTAGCAAAGTAGTAAATGTGCAAGAAAATAAAATTGTACACAACAAAAATTCACAATGTTATCTTGCATAATGCCTTGAGTTTGAAGACAAAAATCTCATTGTATCTTGATGAAAGTGGTGACCTTAATGGTCAATCACTAGCAACCATGATTTTAAAACATGCTATTGTGCTTATGGAGGCAACATTTTAAGCAAGGTAGTGAGTGGTCATTTGGATCAATGGCAGGTATGAAGGACTTGCTTTATATGCATACTATGTAGTTTAGCTTAAGACAACGTTCTTAGAAGAGATTGAAGGTGGATTATGGAACTCAAGGGTTACCATGAAAAGGATTAAAGAAAAGACTAGGATCTATTTAAAATCCACGGTCATGAAGATATTAAAGATGTCACATGAAAAACCCTAGTAGCTGGAGTAATAAATACAGTGCCAAAGAGGATAGTGTGCTGGGGCAGATTTAGGAGATCTCCACATTATCTAATTACAGGGAAATACATCATTTATTTATTTTTGTAATTAAAAGAAATCATTCTAAACCCTATATAGGATACATTGATATTTCAAAATCCTATGAAGGAATTTGAGATTATGCAAATATATGTCAAGTAAATACCTAGATTACAAATAGTAGCGAGAACAATGTAAGATTTGTTGAGCAGAGCAGGAATGAAATAAGCAACAATGAATCCTATGCCTCCTTTCATGCACATCTCCTCACCATTCTCTGACATTCTTTACTAAAACACTTCTCCATTTTGCTGATCTATGCTTGAAAATAATGTTTTGACGAAGGTTTTAGAGTATGTTTATTAAAATGAAAACTCCATTTTGGTGGGCTATGCCTGAAAATAAGATTTTGACAAAAATTTTAAGGTATGTTTATTAAAGTTTTAGAGTATTTTGGTGGGCTATATTCTTGATTTCTTAAATGATTTATTCAAATGGATTGTGACTAAATAAATAACTAACTATTTAGTCATTTTTATTTGTGTGACTAAATAATTTTTAATCAATGACCAAAATAGTAATTTATTTACTCATTTATAGCTGAGTTGCAAAAAAATGAGCAGAATTTAGTCATTTTTAGTTGTTGTGACTAAAATTTTTAGCCACCTAGTCATTTATTTTCCAAATTCTACTAGTGTGTGCTTCCTTGTGAGATTAGGGCTCTCTCAATGTTGAGGGCCCTAGGGATAAGCTCGTCATAAGAAGTGATACATTGCATCTTTAACTAAAAGGATAAATTTGTATTGACATTATGATTATGACTTGTTGCTCCTTAGGAATGGGTCACTTGCTCTTACTAGCTCACTACCTCCATCATTGTATATAGGAAGTTTGCAATCAAATTCAATATTCTGATTTTAGGAGTCTAACGGTTGGAAATCATAGTAAGATTAGAATTTAATAAGTTTTGGAATTAGCATTTTAAAGTGTTTTTTGGGGTCATTAACTTCAAACTATCTTCTCTTTTTCAGATCGAAATTATTAGATTTTGTTACCTGTCTATGAATAAAAATTATTGGAGTGTGAGTTTGATATTTTTTAAAGATTTAAATAGTCAAGCTTGGTAAAGAAAAATCATGTCAGATAATATTAGTCCAGAACAAAATGAAGAGACACTTGATAGATTGTGGGCTAGATTGAAAAGAAAAGGGTGATGGGAAATATTATTGTCCTTGCAATAATTGCAAGAGCTTAAAGACGAGATGACTTTTAATCACAACAGCTGAGAAACATTGTAGGCAGCATGGTCACGTTGAAGGGGGGCATGATTATCGTCCATTGATAATTTTTTCATTATATGTGTTTATATTGATTAAATTTGTAAATTTTTATATCATTTTAACTTTATATATATATAATCACTTGATCATGATCATGGTTTATTTGTGTCTATCATTATTATAGAGGTGGGGCACCCTAAGGTAGATGATATGGATTATCACAGCCCAGAGAATGTGGTTTTTCAAGCAGACGAACATGGAGCTGTGAATATCGAAGATGAAGTTAATGATCATATGGAAGAAGATGATCATGCGTCAAAAAACATAGTTGAAGATGATGGTACAAATACATTGATCCATGACACATTTAGTGGCAGAGTTGATCATGATGATGGAGATGACTTTGATGATGTTCATGATTTACCTATACTTGAGAAGGCATACAAGCCCCTTTATGAAGGCTCCCAAACAACTCTTCTCTCTATTGTATTGTTGTTGTTGAACTTGAAGGTTATGAATGGTTTATCAAACATAGCAATTTCACGGATGTTAAGGTATGTCTTATATGTCATTTTTTTCATCTATTTTAATTATTTTTAGTTCATCACTAGTAAATAAAGGATGAAATATGTACCATTAATATTTTTTATATTAACAAATTATGTTTTGTTGTAGATTCATTGGTGAATTTTTGTTACCACCATCAAATATTTTACGTTGTTCATACCAAGATTTATCTTGCATTATGAAAGATATCATAATGGAGTATCAAGCAATAGATACATGTCCCAATGATCATATTATATATCATAAACAACAGGAATTTGCAACAAAATGCTAGAATGTCATATCAGTAGATATCGAACAGATCAACTAACAAAAAAGGTGCCTCGCAAGGTTCTTCATTATATTCCCATTATTCCACGTATGCAATGATTATTTAGGTGCGAAAGCTTAGCATAATTTATGGATTACCATGCATGGAATAGAAGTGGAGAAGACATTCTTTGAATGTTTGTGGATGGTTCTGCATTTAGGGACATGGAGGAAAAATGGCCACACTTTAAAGAAGAACCTCGTGATCTCAGGCTTTCATTGGCAGCAGACGGTGTCAATCCATTTGGAGAGCTGAGATCTATTTACTCGGTGTGGCTTGTTTTTGTTATCAAGAATAACATTCCTCCATATATGTCAATAAAGAGGGAGCACATAATATTTTCAATGATTGTTCCAAGTATTTATTTACATCAATTTTATTTAACGTAGTAGCATCTCATTTTTCTTATTTGTTGCATAATGACTTATATTTTTTTCATTCAATAGTCATGTATATTAATTTATATATATATTGCAGTAAAATGGTTATAATAACTATGTAATGTTTATGTTCATTCAATTAGGAAAGTACCAAGTTATAGATATAAATGTATATATCGATCCTCTTATCGACGAGTTACTAAAGTTATGGAATGTCGTCACTATGTATGACGTCTCTAGACCAATAGGAAAAAGACAATTTCAATTCCATGCAATGCTTGTATGGACAATTCTTGATGCCCTAGGGCTAACAAATTTTTGTGGTATGTTATAACATTTGACTGCACTTTAACAATATTTAATTATATGAAGTAGATATCATGCATGTTTTTAAAATAATCTATTCATTATATATAATTATAAAAATTGACATATTTAATCCAATTATATATGATCTTGCAGGTCTTCAAATAAAGGGAAAATTTGCATGTCCAATTTGTGGTCCAAAGATGAAATCTCATCATTTCAACAAGTTTAGGAAAGCAGGTGTTTGATAAGTATAGGCACTTCCTCCATAGAAATCATAAGTATCAAACTACTGAAAACATATTTTCAATGGGAAAGAAGAGACTACATCAAAACCATGAAGAATGACACTTCAATGGAAGTTGGAATATAATAGAATTAATCATCAAGGTTATACATCGGATCAATTTTTTTATCTATCATATATGATATGTTTTTGAATTTATATTTTTATATTGTGTTGTGTTTACTCATGTTGTAATTATTGATAGTTGTCATTGTTAATTTTTTTTAACTTATATGCTTCATGAAGATCGTCAAGGAATTAATGGCTAGCTTCCACAAGGACTAAAAAGTTATCCCAGACAATTTAGTATGTTTCCCTACTATGAGAAGCTACACATTGTGCATTTGTTTGATACAATGCATATCGAGAAGAATATAACAAAAATGTTATGGAAAATATTGGATGGGAAGGCAATGACGAAATATTTATCCAAAATTTGCTTGGTGATGACATTCAGGAAGCCAATCATGCAATGAAAAATGTCATTTAATTAAATAGGGATGGAGACCAAATTAATATAAGCAATCTTCCTTGGTTGTTAATAGAGCAACAAAGCAATGCTATAAAATAAGTCATACAAAAAAATTGATTTCCCACAGGATTTGCTGCGAACATAAACAATATCATAACAAAGAAAGGTGAATTTAGGTCAAGGATGAAAATGCATGATTGACATACCTTCATTAAGGTAATTATTCTGGTATATTATATACACTTGTATAATGCATGTACTTTTTAGGTGTATGTTTACTACTTTTGGAAAAATAATGAAAAGATCATTTTATAATTGTTGCAGTACGTTTCTACCTCTATCTCTCGAGACAACTTTGACAACAATGTCAAGCAAGTTATATATGATCTTGGAAAATACATGAGGTAAGTAGCGATATTTGTTCAATTCATTATATACATCTTATAATTGCCATTTTGTTTTACGTTATGTAATATATTGTATATTTTTGTTAAATCTCGTTAATATATTTGTGCCTTGAATCACTTGTAGATGGTTGCCATCTAAAGAAATCCATAAAGAAGATATAAATTATTGGAAGAGAAAAATTCCTTCGTCTAATGTGTGAAATGAAAAGTGTCTACCTTCACATTTTTCAATGCACAAGAACACTACCTCATACACCAAGTTGAGGAGATTGAATTGTGTGGACCTGTACACACAAGGTCAATGTGGATGGTTGAGAGGCACTTGAAATTTTTGAAGGCTTTGGTTAGATAAAGAGCACAACCTGAGGGTTCTATGGTGGAGGGATATATGGTATACCAGACCATGGTGTACATTAGTGAATATCTTCCTAAGTTTGCAACAAGGATCCATGTAGATCGCATTTGGGATCCCAACTCCATTAACAAATTTGAAGGGGAGTACCTGATGGGGAAAGGTAGATTGAGGAAAGTGAGAGGTAATTATAAGATGGTCATGGAGATTAATTACAATACATTTTACATATAATTTTTATGTATATTGTACTTATTTAATTTTTAATCTTCAATATACATCAATTATAAATTAATGTCGTATACTATGGCATTTAACTAATTATACGTCGTTTGTGAATTTCAATTTTTTTGATACAGTTGGTCAAGAGTGGGATGCACTACATTTGTACGTCACAAACAATCTTGATTGGATGATGGTATGGATTGAACGATCTCAACAATGTGGTCATGCATTAACATGGGAAGGTGTGGCTTTATTGGTTAAAGAAGCTCATCGTAATGGAGATTCAAATGTTACACAAAGGGAAATTGATTTAGCATATGGTTTAAGAGATAAATAAGTACATATAAATATATTAATCACCCATATTATTTAATTATTTTCAATTATATTGATGTATATATATGTTGAGATTGTTTTCCTTACATACATTTGTCCAAGAATAAATATGTTTATCAACTGACGATATTGCAATAATTTTTACATGTTTGACATATTGCAGGTGAAACACCACAAGGCTATGTGGTGCAACGGTCGTAAATTTTGAATCAAAATGTTGGATGACATGAAGAAAACTTGTGATTCTGGTATAACTGTAGTCTTTCAAGTGACTAATGTTTCATTTAGAAGCGACATACATCCAGAAGTCTCAGAAAATTGTTACTATGGGATTTTGGATGATATACTTGAGTGTGACTTTAAGTCCTTCAAATTAATTTTGTTCATCATCCTATGGTACAAGCTACGATTGAATGAAAATGATCATGAGAGAACTATTATTGAACATGATAATGGATTTACCATGGTTAATACAAGGTTCATTGAGCAAGCTGGAAATGAGCCCTATGTTCTTCCAAGCCAATGTGAGCAAGTATTTTACTAAGAGGTTCCAGGTAAACCAGGTTGGTCATTTGTAGACATGATCCAAGAGGAAGACCGGTAAATTATAAAGTGTTGGAAGAAGAAGATATCGAAGAACTAGAAGATGATGTAGATGATGATCAGGATCAATAGTTAGTTGATGATGTCCCTGATGAAGATGTCAAAGAGGAGGAACTAGATCATGATGATGTAGGAGTTAATGTTCATGAAGATGATATCCGTGTGGATGATGACATTATCAAAACTGATATCAATGATGATGATGATATGACCAATCCTTACAATGTCAAATCTGGATCGGATGATACAGACAAAGAGTTGGATGAAGAAGAAGATCAATGACATTGAAATGTATGAGTTATGTGATTATATTATCTAATTGATATTAATTTCTTGATAGAATTATATTTTACTTATGTGGTTACATAATCAATTCATGATGTTTTTAATTTTTATGCCATTACATAATTAATTTAATGATGTACTTTTTAATGTTTGAAAGGTCAAAAAATTAAAATATTTCAATAGTGATGTTAACAACCTTTAAATTAGTGTGTTTTATGTTTCATGTGATCATAAAAGATTAAAGTCAATTGTAGAATTGGTTGTTTAGTGGTTGTGATGTAAGGCCTTTAGAGGCGAAAAAAGAAGTGATCATTGTAATGGTTGTTGATGGTTGAGGGATTTAAAATCTGAGCTCTTGACATTCAAAGA
>VDFB02277621.1:119320-132208 GCA_007258455.2 Sequoia sempervirens
ACAAAGAGCCACACACTTCAAGCAATAAGCCAAAATCCTCAACTCAAAAGGTACAGCCATGAAGTAGAGTGTTTGCCAAATGAAGGAAGGACGCCATCTCTCAAACCCTCCTGAACTGATAAGGAAACTCAACAGAAACACAAATTTAGCTCAATAGAACCTCTGAATGAAGCTCTCACAAATGCACTAATTCGACTGGTCTCTCACAATCTCAAAAATGCTCAACACTGAAGAAGATCTCGTTCTCCAATGGAAGAAATTGCTCAAACCCTAGTCACAGAGAGTAGCATAGAAGAAAACCCAATTGGCAAAGTCAAATGATCAAGAATAGAGTTTGATTTGCCAAAAATGCTTATATCCTCAAGGGGCACGCATTTCAAGAAGATGATGCCACTTTTCATCATTTAAATCTTTTAAAATATATTTAAGTCACTTTCAATAGTTTGACTTAAATATTTTGGGCGCCCACTTTGAAGATTAAGTGATTTAATTTTAAATCACTTTTCATGAAATATTTAAGTGATGTAAAAAGTATAAAGTCAATTTGACTTTATAATAAAGTGTTAAGTTAATAATTAACTTAAATCACTTAAATAATCATAACTCTCTCAAAACTCCATATAATTTTGTGTCGTCAGAAGCTGTCAACCCCTGAACTGCCAAGGCCTGCTCTGAGCCAATCACTGAACTCTGAACTGAGAACGACAAAACTCCTCCAAATAATGTCACTAACCCTCTAAACACAACCTGTTAGCCTACAAGGGTCCGAGTAATAGGCTAACCTTAACCGGTGACTCGGTAGAATCTCGACTAGAGCTGTGGGACACTACAGCCTCAAACATTCTCCCTCAATAAAGTCATTAAATCTATCAACCTCAATCCAATATGAAGATAACAATGAGCCTTCATGGATGTATGTCGCCCATGAAAGGTCTTTGTAGGAAAGTTGTCCACTAGAGGGGTGTTGAATGGCTTTGTGTATGATGTGAGACCAATTGGCATCCATCTAGTAGATAGGAAAAAATGTTAGCATTTGATCAAAAAATGCCCACACATAGCATATCACACGGTAGAAATTCTAGACATGTTTGAGAATCATTTGAGACAAGCTACATCTAGTTATTGTAATTATGCCCATTGTGAAGGCTAGAGGTAAAGTTCCCAAGGATATTGAATAATAATGTGAGCAATCATTGTCAACAATGACTACTAAATTGTACCCACATAGAGTGCTTGGGAGTTACTTGTGTTGCACAAATATTTTTCATTGCACCAAAAGATCGACTTGTCAATGCTCGATACAACCACTAGAGTTAATGAATCCACGAGAGGTGGTTAAGCCATGTCACAAACTTGAGCGTTTTGCTACACAACACAAGGAGACCAAGGTTGCACACCTTGCAACAATCTCCCCTAGCACAAGCGATGGGTTCGAACCCGTGACCCAAACTATGACACCAATTGTTGCACAGACAATTGTCGTTGCACCAAAAGATCAACCTGTTAATGTGAGATACAACCGCCAAAGTCAATGAATCCACGGGAGGTAGTTAAGCCATGTCTCGAACCCGAGCATTACACTACATAGCACAATGACACCAAGGTCACACACCTTGCAACAACTTGGACCCTTCTTGGTTATAGAAAATAAATAGTCAAATCAAGAGTTGCATTTTACTTTGGGAGGAGTTAATTTTGAAGGAGGGCACATGGGTCTGACCATGGTTTTGAGTCTTGTATTGACTAATTGGTTTTGGTATACCATCTATGGTTTCCTAGACTCCTTTGGCCTTTATGTTGAAGGCTTCTATATTACATCATAGCCATAAAACATTACTCCCACATAGATGTTGGGGATTTTGAAGTTGAACATTAAATGTTCCAGTTTGCCAAAGTTTCATCTATCACACTTTTGATGCAATAGTTTGATGGGCCAACTAATGTTGACTGCCAACATGGAAGACTCAAATGGAAACAATGTTAATTTCTTCATTAGATGCAACAATCCTCTAACAAGGAATTTTTTATGCCCAATATTTCTATCTATGAATTAAAAAAAATTATTTGATATGTTTTTTGGGAATCTTTTCCAAGGATGCTTGGAGGTAAAGGTTGATTTTATATATAAATGGATGGATCTAAATCCAAGGGTATGCTTGAAGACAACTAACAAAGTGTGATGGTCTAATAGTCACCCCCTTAATGGAAATGAACAATCAAGTGGCTCGTAATTTGTTGCATCCCAATAAGGTTGCAAGGGTTGTAAGGTAATAATTCTAGGTTAAATCTAGTGGACATGTGATAAGGTTTTGGTTACTTTCAATTTGATAAATGCATGGCCAGATTAGTATGAATATTGAACTTTAGTGACATCATAAAATGACCTTTCCTTCATTTGAATGCAAAATTTGATTTATGGGTAATAGTAGATTTGTTGGAAATAATCTAAAGGCTTTTAGAAAGCCCTAGTTGACCATTTAGATTAGTCATTTTCATGTATTTATTAGAGGTGTTTTTATTATTTTGGAAGGTCTTTAAAAACCATGTGCTCTTCAGCTGGCACATGTATGATTTTGTAAGAGCCTTCAATGTGTTGTAGGATTTTTTCCCCATTACTTGCATTTTCATTTAATGGTTATGGGTTAGAGATATTTATCTTTTATTTTGTTGATTGTTTCATTTTTATCTCCTCGAAGATGTCATTGTTAACTTTTGAATTGCTTGGGTGAGAAGGGACACTTGTCACCTTGTGATTAGATAGGACTTGAGAGGCAAGACAAGTTTTCTTGACCTTTGGAATAGGTTGAGTGGGGTAAACACTTTTGGATTTGATTGTTCACTTTCATGTTTGTTCGAGTTTAGAGAGATTAGAAAAGAGAAAGTGGGTAGTGTCCTTGAGCTTTTGAGAGATATTTTGTGAGCTAAAGAATATATCTTGTGCTAGGGAATGCATGTTTGTGCTTCGAAAAGGCAAGTATTGCACTTAAAAAGGAATAGAGTTACAAATCTTCTTTTGAAAAGATTAAGAATTTTAGAGGTAGGACCTTCTTTATTCCCTTGCATTTATTTTGATATTTCATTTGTGTTGCATAACCAAATGAAATGATTCTTGTCATGAATGTGTTCATGAGTGTTAAAAAACTCAAACTTTTTCCTTTCTTTGTGCTTGGAAAGAAGCTTTAGAATGTGTTAATGAGTTCTAATGATTTATATATGTATAAATTTAAGAGTGTTTCATGCATTTAAAAAGGATGAACCTTAAATAAAAAATTGCTCAAAGTTGAAAAAAAGTGTCTTAGTGATTTACTTGTGTATGATAGTTTGACACCTAATTGAGAGCCACCTATGAGGGTTTGATGCCTTTAACATGTGTAGGAGTTTGGTAGTTTGTGTAGGAGGCATGGAGTGTGGATTGAAACCCTTAAGATTTTTCCATTAAACTTAAGACAAAAATAATATTTTTCAATTTCAAAAGCAAAGACAAATACTATGTATTATATTTACTTTTTGTTTATTTTATTATTGTTTCCTATTGAATATGTATATTTTTATTATACAAGTTTACTTTTGTAAAAAATAATAATAATAATTAAATTTTCAAATCTATTTTAGTGTCCAACTAGCTTCAATCATATTTAGGCAAGTTAATAATTGTGAGAGATCGTGCATGAGAAGGTTAATATTCTTTGGAAAAAATTAAGTGATTTTTTAAAAAAAGGTTTGTGCATTGTTTACATTGTTTTGGAAGGGATATAAAAGAGTGGAGATTCATAAAGTTTAATAAAATATATATTAAAAAAAAAGGTTGTTTTATTCTATTTATTGTTAGTAGAAGTATTGAGATTAATTTTTTGGTTTTCTTATTTAAGAGGGATTATTAATGTAAAGAGTGTGTATCTAAGGAGATTTTGTTTTATTTTGTAATTAAAGTTATAAGAACATTTGACGCATACAAGTCACATTGTAAAAGGTGTTATTGCGTAAGTTCAACACTTTGAAATGAATTTTTTTACCACATCACCATTTGTCTGTACCTTTGTAGTCATCCATGCTACATCTAATGAGGTTTTTAGAGTCGCATGGTGCATTCATAAGATAAAATCCAAAGGGGTTGGGGTCATCCATGCTAAGGTAAAAGTATAAACTTGTGTAACACTTTTTCTAAACAAAATGGTCAACACAAATTCAATTTTTCAACATAGACCACATAAAAGTGGTTTTTTATGTTTTGAATTTCAAAATTATATAAACTAATGAAATGTACAAATCTTAATGAAGTTTATGTTTGTATTTTTCATTAAATGATTGGATACATTTTTTAATAAATGTAAGAGAAGAAATTTAATTGCTGAAAAAATATGAAAAAAGTGAGGTGGATGGGATGTCACAAAAAAAAGTACGCATTTTTTCCTAATTTTTTTTCCAAATAGCTAACTTGAAAATCTAATGTATGGGGGGAAAAATCAATGGATGTTATTTTTAAATAATTTTCTTAAGTCAACCTTCATCAAAACGTCATAGTTTTCATGGGATGTAAACTTGTGTCTAGTTTCTATCATTTAAAAAAAAGGTACCCTCATGGGGTGGATTCTCTCCTCTTATGCATTGTATATTTTTAAATTTTTTAAATATTTTTTAATTTTTTTTTTTTTTAAATTAATCACCATCATTTTTTATTATAACAACCAACTTGCAATATTTTTAAATCATATTAAAACTAATCAAAATATTGTTGTTGTTGTTGTTATATTTTAATTATAGATTCTAAGCTCTACACAATAGTAGTTTTGGATTTTTTTTAAATGAAGTCTAATTGAAGAAATATTCAAGAGTTTCAAAAAATGGTTGAAGAGGGAGGGTTGGCTACCAAATAGGGTGCCACATAGATAGTTTTGAGTGAAACTATTTTTGTCATAAATTTTTCAATCAAAATCTAAAGCTAATTTTATCAAAAAATATTTGGTCAAATAGCACCATTAAAAAAAGCTTAGTGATTCTTTTATTCAATTTTTTGTTGAGGGAAGTTAAAATAAACATAAAAGTATTATTCTTTACGAAACCATATGAATTTTTAGGTAAAAATATTTTTAAAATAACAAATTACAACTCAACATGACGTGGAAGAAGATCGTTGGTGCGTTAGGCAGGAGTCTAAAATTTTTGAATGGCTCAAAGTCACAGGGCTTGGGTGAGGGTTGTTGTGTGATTTGTGGGGATCACTCTTCTTTGGCAGTAGGGACTCCCCCTAATCCTCTTGAAATATTGCATGTTCTGGGCCAGAGCGTGCGCATAGAAGGGTGTGGCGACGACGTGTTTCCTTTAGACGGGATTTCGATGGTCTGTGAGGAGTTGTGTCCTCCCTCTCCTCCTGTTGCTTCCTTTGTGGGTGTTGTGTGGGGTGTGTCTGGGGGCCCTCCTCCTAGTGCTCCTAATGGCATTCGAAAGTCATCTATTGCTGCTTGTGCCTAGGTCCTAGCTAGGGTTCGTCCTTTGCCTTATGCTCGGGCCTCCCCTGTTGTGGTATGTGGGCCTGAGGTTGCTAAGAATGAGGACTTATATGTGCGTCATAGTGTGGTCTGCAGGTTTAACGGCTTGTGGCCCTCCCTTCCTAATCTCCATGAATGGGTTTCCAGTTCCTGGAAGCCTTTTGTTTCGGGACCGATTGACCTCTATCCCAGTGCTAGAGGTTTTTTCTTTGCAACTTTTTCTTCCTCAAAGGATCGTGACAGAGTGATGGATAGGGTGTGGATGTGGGGTGTTCATTCACTATTCATTCGGCCTTGGTCTCGCTCTTTCAATCCTCTTACGAAGCCTTTGAATATTAGACCTATTTGGGTTCAACTGTCAAATCTCCCACTCTAGTTTTGGGAGGATTCTTGCTTTGAAGCTATTGGAAACACTGTTGGTAGCTTTTTGAAGGTGGATTCTATCTCGATCTTGGGGCATACTTATAGTGGCTCATATATTTTAATCACACTGGACATTCCCAAACCTCTCCATGGGTGATGTGGGTTTTGATGGTGAGGACAAACTCCAGCGTGCCTTCTAGACTATGAGGGGCTCCCTTTATGGTGTAGGAGATGTTTCTCTGTTGGTCACCTAGCCTCTGGCTGCCCTCTTGCTTGTCATAAGGGTGCTGCTACTTGGTGGAAGAATTCTCTCTCAGACCATCTCACGGTTGGATCTACCTCTTTAGATGATTCCTCTGAGGAGAGCGTACTCTCCCTGAGATCGCCTCCCATGGAGTTTCCTGAATCCTTTCTGTGATCCTTTCTCGGGCCAACCCTTCCATGGATCCTTCCTATTGTCACTATGTCATCTAACCTCATTGCATCTCTCATCAAATGACTCACTACTAGTCCTTTGATCATCTTTTGTCTCCTCTTCTTCATTCGGCTCCCTCGCTGCGCATGGACCCCAGCCTGGGTGGTTGTTGTGGATCCGGCCCCCACCTTTAGTGGATTTTAATCCATACCCTTCATGGGAGGGAAATTTGTTTCAAAGCTAAACAATTAGAGTTGCTGAGGATCAAGCTCTCAAAGAAAATTGCAGACTTAGCCTTTCTAAAAAGATGCAGAGACGCCCGTCTAATTCCTTCCTTCGTCAAAGTCAACCATCATCTGTGGAGTCACCGTACCAAACACATTTTCTGTAATATGAGTTTGGCTCTCCTCAGATATGTCATCCAGTCAACTAGATCTTCCATCAACTTTTTGACCTTGAGGTTGTTCCCTCTTCACCTGGAACTCGCTAATGTGCTGCGCCCGGACATTTGGATCCGCTTGGACGTTGCTTCGCACATGAGAGCCATGGGTCGCCAAGAAGAATGTGTTAGGAGACAGAAAAAGAAGTTTTTGGCCTTGCTCCACAAATTCTCATCCTTTAAACTACAACCGCACTGGGCTTACTCTCCTCACTTGCACCTTTCTGCATCCTCCTCTCGGTCTAAGCCTCATCTTACCTCAGAAGCTAATCGCATCCTTGACCTACACCGCTCCCCTCCAAATGTTCCTTTGGCCGGTCTTCATGCTACCTCTCACCCAGCGGCCACCTCTGTCCACCCTACTCCTGTCTCCTCTCTTTCGAGCCAACTAGTTCGTCCTTCCACCATTTTGTCTTCTGCTTCGTCCCCCCTCATTGAAACTTACCGCTCTTCCTCGGGCCTTCCTGACACAATGATTGGTACTTTTCCTTGCCTCCCTTGCACTGACAGTTGTTCTTTATCCTCGCCTAACGGTTGCAGTTTACCCTCATTTTTGCCTTCGCCTAAGAGGAAAAAAGTGAGTCTTCCTTCCTCTCCAGCTCAACTGGTATGCAGCTCGAATTACCTAGCCCAGTTTGCAGCTCGTACTTCTTCGAATGACTTGGACGAGAATGTAGAGAGTCTCCTGACACAGAATCCTCAACTCAATGGCTCTTCCACTCCTGTCAACTCGCCATCATTCCTCAACGGTCACCCAGGTACGAGCTCCGTCGTTCTTTGTTCCCTTTTTTCTTTTCCAGCTTCTTGCATTAATTGTTCGGATATCCCCTCCAATCCTCTCCCTCCTCGTTCTGATCCCGAGGCTACCACACCTCCAATCAACTCTCATCTTGGGCAGCACGTGGGGATTGTGTCGTCTCTTCCCCTCACAGCCAACCTTTCACCACACGCCTCCTCCGCCTTTAATGTGGTCACGTCTGATCGTTCTTCCTCCCTCTCTTCTCTTATTGGTCCTTCTTTGTCCTCCCCTCAGTCTGACTCACCTAATCTCAATTTCATTCAAGATTGGGAATCGAAATTGGTGGTTAACCTCTCTAGTGCCACCCTTGACCCTCTAGCCGTCAATATTTTAAAACGTGGTCATGGTTTCTCCATTGCTCCACGTAATATTCCCCACCTTAACTTTCTTATTGAAATTGAAAATTGTGTTCGTGGTCTCCCTATGAATATTGCTAAAGAAATCAGGCAGGATTGTGCGGTCGCCCTTCGCCATGCCAAACCTCCCAAGTGCAATATTCCTAAAGCTGAACTTGTTGCGTTTAACAATTTATTATGCAACAAAGACTTAATCATTTGCAAAGCTGATAAAGGGAATGCCACAGTCATCATGAACAAACCTGATTACCTCTCCAAAATGCATGATCTTCTTTCAGATACCAATAGCTACAAAGTTTTATCTCGCAACCCTTGTTCAAAAATTCTCAAAAATGTCAAGCTTTCCATTTCCCTCTCATCTTTTGATGATACTACCAAAAAGCGTCTTTTTCCCTCTAAGGAAGTGACGCCTCGTATCTATGGGGTTCCAAAAATCCACAAAAAGGGGATTCCTTTAAGACCTATTGTGGATACAATAGACTCCCCGACTTACAAATTGGCGTCTTTCCTTGCGAAACTTATCTCTCCTCTAGTTGGTAATTCGGAATCCCATATCAATAATTCCTCCCATTTCGTTGAATTTATCAAGAACATCAAGCTCGATAATAATGAAATTTTAGTGAGTTTCGACGTGGTTTCTCTCTTCACCAAGGTTCCCATCCCCGATGCCATTAAGATTGTTAGGTGCAAGACTAATGATGAAATTGCCTCTCTTGTAGAGTTGTGCCTAAAATCAACCTTCTTCTCTTTCCAAAATGTGATCTATGAGCAAGTTGATGGTGTAGCTATGGGTTCCCCTCTCTCTCCTGTCATTGCCAACCTCTTCATGGAGCATTTTGAAAATTCAGCCCTTTTCTCCTCCCCCCTCAAACCAAAATGGTGGAAACGTTATGTTGATGACACCAATGTTTGTTGGCCTCATGGGCTTGACAAGTTAGAAGATTTTCATGCTCACCTTAACAGCTTGGTCCATTGCATCACCTTTACTAAGGAGATTGAATCTGATGGCCAGCTCCCTTTCCTCGACATCTTGCTCATCAAAAAATTAGATGGCTCCCTCGGTCGTCGAGTGTTTCGTAAAGCTACCCACACCGATCTCTATCTCCATTCTTCTTCCCATCATCACCCGTGTCAAAAAAGTGGTATCCTTAAAACCCTCGCTTTGAGGCTTTTCGTATTTGTGATGAAGATTACCTAGATCAAGAGCTAGCCCATCTTCGTAAAGTCTTCATCCTTAATGGATACAAAAACAAGCAAATCTCTAGAGCCTTCAACCATGCCAGGGAGAGGTTCTTTTCTCATCCCTTTACCCCCAAACCAAATTTTTGCCCTGTCGCTTCTCTCCCTTACATTGAAGGCATTTCCCAAAAAATCTCCAAGATTCTCTCTAAGAAAGGGCTTCATTGTGCTTTCAAACCTTGTTCGACAGTAAGACACTGTCTCCCTTCTCTGAAGGACTCGAGGGACATTTTACTTGAGTCAGGAGTATACAAGGTTGTTTGTTCTTGTGGCATTCCTTACATAGGAGAAACGGGTCGTTCTTTTTGCACAAGAATTAAGGAGCATAGTGCGGACATTAGACATGATCGGGTTGTCAAATCGGCACTTGCAGACCACTCCTTTTCAACTAAGCACCACATATGCTTAGAAAACACTCAGATCTTATGCAAAGAGGACAATTTTTTCAAGAGGAAGCTCAAGGAAGCCATCCACATTAACAACCACCCGTCTAACCTTAACCATGACGAGGGTTGGAGTCTCAGTATCGCGTGGCAACCTTTGCTGTCTAACCTTCATAACTAGTTTCTTTCCTTGCGTGGTCGTACTCTTTTTCCCCCACCCTGGTTTCTTTGTCTTTCATTTTTTTTTTTGCTTCTTTTTCATGTTCCCTTTTGGTGTTCTTGTTGGAAAAGTGTCTCTTTTGTCCGCCCTCCTCTTTGTTCTTCTTTCCTTCTTTGGTCTAACCTTGTCTAGGTGTCTTGTTCTTCCCATCATTTTTTTGGTTTCTCTGTGCTTTTCTTTTTGGATTTCCTTCCTTTGCTCTTCTTTTTGTTTCTTGCCTTATATATTTGTGTGTGCGTGGGTGTGTTTTCAATCATATATATATATATATATATATATATATATTCATTTTTACCTATTTATTTTCTTCTTCTATCCTTGTGTCCCTTATATATTTATTCCTCCTTAATTATAGCTATTCCTATTTCTTCTATCCTTTTGTGTATTATTGCTATTTTTATCTTTATTTTATTTATCTTTTTATTATTTCTTGTTTTTTTTTAGTCATTTCCTTATTTTATTTATTTTGTTTCTTTCCAATCTATTCTTGGTATTTTTTCATTCATTTTATTTATCTCTTTTATTATTTCTTGTCTTTTTTATTATTTCTTTGGTTCTATTTATTTTGTTTCATTCCATCTAATTATTGCTATTTTCATCATTAATTTTATTTATTTATTTTTTTCTCTTTTATTATTTCTTGTCTTTTTTAGTTATTTCTTTGGTTTTAGTTATTTTGTTTCATTCCAATCTTACTAAATTTTTTAGATTTCTCTTCTAGTTATTCTTGTTTTTTTAGTTATTTCTTTGGTTTCTTTTAATTCTATACTATTTCTATTTTATTTATTTTTATTTATTTATTTATTTTTGAGTCATTTTGTGTTTTCTTTCTTCTTCCATTTGGTTTGTTTTCCCCTCCTTTTACAACTCTTTTCATCCCGTGATATATATTTATATATATCAATTTTAATACTTATTTTGGTGTATATTTATTTTCATTTTTTGATATATTTATTTTATTTTTCTTTTAGTGTTTTCTTACTTTCTTTCATTCCAATCTTATTAAATATTTTGTTACTCTTCTTGTAATTCTTGTTTTTTAGTTATCTCTTTGGTTTCATTTAATTCTATTCTATTTCTATTTGATTTATTTTTATTTATTTATTTATTTTTGAGTCACTTTGTGTTTTCTTTCTTCTTCCAATTGGTTTGTTCCCCCCCCTTTTTAAAACTCTTTTCTTCTCGTGTTTTATATTTATATATATCATTTTTAATACTTATTTGGGTGTATATTTACTTTCATTTTTTGATTTATTTATTTGCTTCTTCCTTGTGATTATTTGTTTTTGTTCTGTTCCTTCCCTCAAAAAAACCTTTTATTTTCTCCTTTCTTTTATATTGTGCTAGTTCCATTTTATTTGGTTTTATGTTCATTTGTTTCTTTTTCTTTAATATTGTCCTTGAATTGCGTGCATCTTTCCCTCCTCCCCCTTCCTTTTTTTATTCAGTCTGAGTCTGCAATCATTCATTTTCTCCTCTAGCTCTCTTTCATCCTGATGATGGATCACGGAGTGTGATTCGAAACGTTGATGCAAAAAATCATTACACAATCGAATCCAGAAGCAATACAAATCTATGATATGGATTGTGGAAACCTACTATCTTTGAACTTCCAATATCTGTTATCTTTTTCTTTTTTTTGTATTGAAAATAGTTTGAGGTCCATTACTTATCATGAAAATTCTATCCAGCATTAGGATCAGTACAACATCAAAGCATTTCCATAACATGAAATATATCGTATCAGTACTTTACACAGCAAGAAAGAAACCAAAAAGCACCAGTTGTTTTCAAAACCAGCATAGATAATACAAATTGTTGTTAATAGCACCACAGGTTGCTTCTATTCAAATCAACGTAAACAATACATAGTGTTGATTACATTCTCCTCATTGTTGACTTCTTAAATATCAAGGTTCACCATTGTTTCTCCTTGGGGGTCCAACTGCTGGGGGCCACGCTGTCTTTTTGGGCTTGCAGCTTCATCAATTGCTCTCTGGATCTCATCAAATGTCTGTTGGAACAACACGGTATCTTCCAAGCTCAACCTACAGGCGGGTCCACTTCTCAGATCCTCTCTGGTATTGTTAGTAGCACCTTTAGTTATTGACTTCAAGAAATTATCCATTGAGATCTCCATAAGAGTTGAAACCTGCAGAGCAACATAGTAGAAAGTGAGTCTCTTGCAAGACTCAATAAGTACCCTCTTGATACCCTTAAATTTATCATCATTTCTCACCTTCCACAAATGCCACATGATCTCATTGGATAAGAAATACCAAAATAGCGTACAATAAAACTTGAGCTTGAAATTACAAAACAAAATATCATGCTAATTAATTTTACCATTGCTATTGCAGACCTTCAGCTTATGGCAGAATAAGTACCAAATTTCCTGAGCATAAAAAACATTCAAAAAGAATATGTTTGATAGTTTCCAGAGTTCTACAAATACTGCAGATTTCAACACTTTCATGGTTAGATTTATAGGGATCTATCTTTTTCATTAATGCAGAGGTAGGTAAAGGAGAAATAATTATAATTGTAACACTATTCATAGTCCGATAAATTATGTTCATAATTTGTGTTCAATGGACCTCAGTTTTATCATTATACTACCCATCTAATACCATATTTTAATCTAAGGTTCAACTATCTTAGATCTAAAGAAGCACCTTCTATTAACCACTTAAAGTACTATCAAATAAGGTAAGACTTTTACTTGAGAAAGATTGGGTACACTTGTAGGATTAAAGTTCTTGCAATCATCAAGATTTATTGGCACACAAACACAACCTGCAACATATGAAGTAATGGATGACTACAAGTTAGTGAAATGGTCCTTAATATGTGAGTGGTTTGCAAATTGATTGGTAGAAAATAAGGTTACAAACAGATCTACATGAAAATTATGAGGACAATCTACTGTAATCATCAAAATAGATGAAAAGTGCAAAGGAAAGAGCCAAGCTACATCTCTAGAGCCTTAAAAAAATACATGCAAGAGACATTAAAAAAAAGAACAAACCAGTTTTTGGATGAATACAAAATGGTGCCTTCAGCAAGTGATTCATATGCTTTCACACCTGACATGACATTAAGAAGATTTTAGTCTTCCTCTGTGAAATTAACTACTTACAGAAAAACCCAAAAACCAATATTATATAACTCCATGTCTAGCCGAGGGT
>VDFB02277622.1:0-23126 GCA_007258455.2 Sequoia sempervirens
CTTTAGAAGGTACAGACAGGGTCCACATAAGTCGGAGTGAATAAGATCTAACACATTTAGGGTTTTGTTCAAACTATTGGGAAAGGATCCCTTTGTATTCTTTCCTAAGGCACAACCTTTACAAGTTCCTTCATGAGATGGTTTTAACTTAGGTAAGCCTGTTACAAGTTTTTCCATAGAAGGTAGGGCACGAAAATGAAGGTGTCCTAATCTTCTATGCCAAATCTTATTTGACTCAAAGGTGTCAAGGGTAAGGGCTTGTTTAACTTCAGTGCAAAGTTTGTAAAGGTACCCTTGTCTTACACCTATGGTTTGGGCTTTCTTGATAGTTGAGTTTTTAGGCCATGCTAGAACTTTTCCATCCATAAATGTAACCCTATATCCATTGTCTTCAAGGGCAGAGATGGATATTAGATTCCTCTTTATTCTAGGTACAAATAAGACTCCAATGAGTTGAAGGGAGAGACCAGATTTCAATGTGATGGAACAAGTTCCAACCCCTTTTACTTGATGTGTAGAATCATCCCCAATTGTTACTTCTTCATCATACTCTTCAGTCATAGTGTCTAAGTGTTCTCTAAACCCTGTGATGTGCCTTGAAGAACCACTATCAATCACCCAGTTGTTGATGTTGTTAGATACTTGACTAGATAAGGCTGAATAGAACACAAAGTTCTCAGATTCATGATCTGAATTTGTCTTTCCTACTTTGGCAAAAGATGCTTGTTGCTTTGATCTGTCAGGGCACTTCATTGCATAGTGGCCATATTGATCACATCTAAAGCATTGCACTTGAGAGATGTCTTTCTTTTTAGAAGATCCCTTCCCATTGGAATTTCTCTTTCTTTTAAGAGATCCTTTCTTGTAGGAGTTTTTCTTATTCCTTTTATTAGACGATGTGTTGAGTACATGAATGTCTTCATCTATGTTTTTCTGTTTGTTTTCTTTTGAGGAGAGTCTTGTTTCTTCTTGAAGGCTGATGGAGTTCTTATTTTAATCAGAGATTTAGAGTTTAGATCTTGCACTTATTCCTTGAACAAATGACTCTCCCATGAGTTTGGTAGGCCTCCTAGTGCAATTAGAGTTAACTCTTTGCTATCAATCGGTATCAGTGGATAATTGATCCCTTAGTTCAATGATCCTCATGAAGTATGCATTAATGGACTCTCCTTTGTTTATTTGAGCATTGTTGATTTGCCTCTTTAATGCAAGAGTCCTACTGGTGTTGTTGATCTCATAGGTACTCTCAAGAGATTTGAACATATGATATGTAGTTTCATGTTTTGCTAGGATGGGCACTATATGATCCCTAACTGCATCTACTAAGATTTTCATGGCTTTTTCATTGTTTTCAATCCAATGAGTTTTCTCAGGATCAGCCTTTGGTTCCCTTTTATTTTCTCTCACAAGTGAGTCTAATTTATTCTCTTTAAGGATCATCATGATTCTAAATTTCCATGATGTGAAGTTGTTTGCTCTTGCAAGACGATCTTCAAATCTGATCACACTTAACATTATGAAGACTGTGATGTGAATTCGATTTTTTTAAAAATGCGAATTTTCTAGAGCAATCTGATATCTAGATTTGATTTGGATTCACACAACGTGGCTCTGATACCATGAAAATGTAATCAAATCTTCTATCAAATTGAGAGACTAAGGGTTCTAAAGAGATTCTAATTGTAAGAATTCTACTAAAAAATTCTAAGTCAGATTTTCGATTTCCAGATTTTATTTATACTGAATGTGCTGATTGCAGAAAATTAATGATTTCGATGTCTGCATATCAAGATTGGAAAAACCTTTTGTATGTAAGGAGACCCGCCTCCAAGGGATGCGTCTCTTGAGAGGATGTGTCTCCACACGTGGAGACACGTCCGCTCAAGGGACGTGTCCCTTTGGGCGCGAGGGTTTCTCTTACAACTGATAATCATTCGGTTTAAACAAACTTAGCATATATACACCCTCACACATGGCGGATATATTATATGAATTCCAAAATTAACCAATGCGAATTTTGAACATCATTTATTATTTAAATTCGATTTTATACAAGCTTTATAAAATTCGATTTTACTTATTTCTAGAAATATTAAGCATGAAGAATAATTGATCTTATATAAACGATGATGATGCTTATAGCAATCATCGTTTATATCTGACCTAAGCTACCATTCATCAACAAGACGCTCTATGAATTCGACCGACTTGTTAAATAGTCTAACTTTATACCATATGCTGTCTTTACCATTAGTTTTATTAGCTCCAATAGAATTCATGGTTGTGCTTCTTATAACTACCAAGACTTCCCTTTGTCTTCCATAATTGTATACTAATGTACTATGATTTTTCGATCATAGATTGATTAAGATTAAATTTTATTAGGTTGATAACAAAATAGTATAAGTTAGACATCTTGTAGCACATCTGATCTCTCAAATATTGTACAAAACTTTTTGCATAATGCAATCTTGCAATTTATAGTTTTAACCTAAGTTGCCGGTTCGGGTACAGGTTCGCTGGTTCGGCAATTTTTTTTTTCCCTAGGGTACGGGTACGGGTACGGCCGTACTATACATATATATATAGATAAATTATAAATTTATAAACATAATGATAATGCCATAGACTCATAAGCATGCTCAAAATTATAATCATATGATCATAATGCCATAGAATATTGAAACAATGAAATACGCCATACGGTAATACCTCATATAATCTGTAATCATATTCATAATTTGCAAAAATGTAAATAGTAAATACTCAAGTCTTAAAATGTCATTACACATTGAAAATTCAAATTACAATCAAGATAATATTTAATTCAGTATTACTATTCTTCAAATTCGTCATCCTCATCATCCTCAATTGGTTCAATTTCATTTGAACCACTATCAATTGGATTGCCACTCCCACTAGGTGCATTAGTTGCCTCATTGTCATCTATAGAAGCCAAGGTAAGTTGTGCAATTGTAGCATCTAAATCAGCACACTTAGGGGTGAGATAAGGCAATCTGGGCACTTTTTAGGGTTTTATTTTTTGTTTTTAAGTTGATTTTTTGCCTTTTTCTAGGCTGGACGGCGTGGGTTCTCCTGGGTCCTTCTGAGTTCTCCCCGGGTTGGGCCAGGGTTCTCCATTTTCCACCCGGGTTCTCTGTGGGTCCTTCTGTGAAGGACCCACAGAGAACCCGGGTGGAAAATGGAGAACCCAGGCGAACCCAGAGAAGAACCGAACCCGAACTAGAACCCACACGTATTTTGGCAGGTTCGGGGGGCTAAAATGAAGGACCTGGTAACAGAGGTTTTAACATATCCCTCTTTAATTGCTCTTTTTGTTTGAGTGCATTGACTAATATCCAGCTCTTTATCATTTCTGTATATCTATTTCATTCTTAACACATTTGAATCAGTTTAAGTGTGTTGTTCCTTGGGCACTCTTGGACTCTAGATAAGTGGTTTCAAAGCATAAATGTGAATCCTTATGCAGTTTGTATGCCCACTCATATGAGGTTTGAGTACAAGAAGCTTGATCTTGAAACTAACAATCCTTTGCATCTCTTGTCACAATCTCAATAGATGGCTGTCAAACCTATGGTAGAGATGCCAACTTCAAAAATGTTTCAGACAATGATAGAGTGTGCTTGGCAGCAATGAAAAGATGAGTTAGAGAAACATGATTTATGAGAAGAGTGGGAATCATTGATTACTTAACTCAACTTTTGTAGCATGTTCAAGTCTACTTTAGATTCCTCAAGTTCGGCACTAGATAGATTGTTTGGAGGCCAAATGCCATGGAAGACACTAGTCAATCTAGACATCCCTATTGTTGAAGACAAAATAGATGCAAATGCTCTAGATAACTGGCTTAGGCTCTATTGCATATAATATGTGTAATCAATTTTCTGATCAAGAAAAGGCTTCCTTTGCACTTCTGAGAGTTTCCTTGTCTGTCAAAAAATGATGGAATAATTATTGTATTATCCATGAGGATGACATTACACTCATAGATACCTGGAATGGTTTTGTGGAAGCATTGTAAGAAGCTTATTATACCTCTTTGGAAACTACGAGGATCAACAATTTTGCTTAGGTTGTGACCCATCGGTTCAAGAATATGGTGTTATATTCCATACTCTGAGTTCCAAGTTGAAAATTGAAAAGTCCAAACAAAATCCAATTTTGAAGTGCAGGTTGAGCTTGAGACCCGATCTTAAGATTAACATGAATTTCCACCATATTTCCTCAACAAAAGCATACAAATATGCATGCAAATTTGAACTGAAAGCCAAGCATATACCTAAGTCAGGATACAGACATTCAAACAAGGAAAAGGACCTTCATCTCAATCCTAGAAAAGGAACACATCTTTTGGAGAACAAAAGAAACAATTGCAAACAAAAAAAGCAAGTGGTGCACTCTGCACAATACATGATTACATGGACACTCTAATAAGTAATGTCATGGTTGAAAAGCTTTGCTTGCATATGTTGAAGCATCTAGTTCTACAACAATGACATAGGATAATGGTAAATCAATCATGGATTGTGAGCCAAGTGCTACAGTAGTGATTGCCAACATTGACTAATCTTCTAATTCAGAAATAAAAGTAGATCATTTGTTCATTCTCAAATGTGCTTCATTGGACAACCTAGTCACTTCATTGTTGACAATTCTAGCCACAAGAACTTGATTTCTCTAGAGATAGTTTGAAGACTGACTCTGCAAATGATGCCTCACCCACAACCATATACCATTGGATGGTTTAGCTCAAATTCTGAAGAGTGCCTTACCCATCAATGCTCCCTAGTTTACACAATTAGGGCTTTTCAAGATATAGTCTTTTGTGATGTAGCTCCGTTAGAGGTTTGTGATGTTTTATCTGGGCAACCATATCCTTTTTAGCATCATGCAGTCTATGAAGCAAATCCTAGAAATGTAATCATAGATATAACAAGTATCTCCTTGGCAGATCCTAGGGTCAAATATGTTTAAGTGAAAATGGCTAACAAATATTTAAGTTGCAAATATGTTTCCACATCTTCTTTTATGGCTTGACACAATGGAACCATTGCTTTTAAGTAATGGCAAATTAACTAGGAGGATATGTGACTTTAATCAACCTATAGTGCAATCGTGTAACTTCGTGGCATCATGTTATATGCTTTCTTTAGCATCAGTTTTATGATCTCCCCTAGAATGTGTGGGCTTATTGCATATCCTAACTCCTCTCCATTCATGCCGAACAACTCTGACAATGTCAGCCCTGTTTTCCACAGCTGTTCTACCGTGTTTTGAGAAAATGACAATACAAAAAGAATGAGTTGGCCAAAGATGAACTGTTGTGTTTCTTGTAGCTGCCAAGATATCCCTTTGTCTTTGAAACTTGTATATTAATGTACTGTGATTAGTCTTTCATAGATTGATGAAGATTCATAGGCTGATAGCAAGATAGTGGCAGATGGACATCTTGTAACACATCTAACCTCTCAAGTCTTGTACAAAGCTTTTTGCATGATACAATTTTGCAGTTTACAGTTCTAACACGGTAAGTTCTTCCTCTTAAGTTTTTCTTCTTGTGTGAGCCCTCTAAATAATATTTTGCACTCCCATTTCAGAATTTTGATCTTGTTGATAACACATCTGAATCAGTTTGAGTGTGTTGTTCCCTAGACACCCTTGGGCCCCAAATCACTGTGTCAACTTCACAGTCTTTCTTTGTGCTAGTTTGTAGACCGAAAAAAATATCAAAAAGGCCTTGAGCTCAAATACCAAACTAGTGCCAGCGGCAGTTTGAAAATACAAGGGCAGTTTTGAAAGTGTCACTGGTTGTTTGAAAATGCAAGTGTAGTTTTGAAAGTGCTGGGGTGGTTTCAAAACCTCCTCTTTGCTGAAAGTAGGGGTTTCGACCAAGCTTAGAAAAACATCGAATGTTTCCGTTTCGGGATTTCTCTTTAGTTTCTTAGATTTTTTGACATTCAAGGGTTTCCTAAGGCTTTCTAACTCTATGAATATGCAATGAAAGCTTGATTTGAGCATTGAGGAGAAAAGGAAGGGGATTTAGAGTGGCATTTTATGCATTTTTAGTTCTAAGTCACCGTAGAAAGTTTTTAAAGGGCTATGGGATTTTTGAGAGATTGTAAGGGCCTTAGAGTTAGCAAACCAGTGGGTTAATGTCATTCATCAAGCCCAAGAGGCTTAGACCAGTTTGTGGTGCATTTTGAAGTGATTCTAAGCAAGATTTACGTTTTGTCAGAGTTTTACTTGAAGTGGGTTTCTCTAGGATACATTGGTGTTGCTTGTCTTGTAATGTTCATTCTCTCTATGATTTCTTTGAAATTTGTTGATTTTTGCAAGTTAATTATAGTCTATTGTTTGTTCTCATTTAATTCCATATGTTGATAACTTACATATGATATAACCATTAGAGTTTGTGGATCAAGTGGTATTAGAGCAAGTTCATTTCTTTGGGAGGTGTGTTGTGAGTGTTTTGCAAGTTCATGCTCACAACTAGATTGAGTGGAAAAAAATATCCACCTTTGCAAAGACACATAGAATCTAGTGAGTGTAAGAGAGAGTTGAGAAGCACGGAAGGTGAAGGAGAATATGTAGATGCTGAAGCAAGGTTCTTCGTGATGGAGAATGCCATTACAAGTTTATGTTAGTCCATGGAGACCATGGAGAGCTTTATGGAAGTCCTCTTGAAAAGATTCGATAAAGACAAGGATTGCAATTAGAAAGACAAAGCACCCAAGGTGAAGAATAGTCTTCCAAGTAAGTTTTTATTCAAGGAGAAGGTCATGATTGAGATACCACCATTTGGAGGAGATGTGGATGTGGAAAAACTGGACAATTGGATTACATTGCTTGAGGTATATTTCAGTAGGCATGCTCTCACTTTAGATCAAAATATCTCATTTGCAAGAGTAAGGTTGGCAAAACATGCTTTAACTTGGTTTGAGAACCTCTTTTATTCCGTGGGTTTTAAAAAAACCTGTAAGTTCTTAGGAACATTTTAAAAAATTAATTAAGAAGTAGTTCTATCCAAGATTCAAAAAGAGGAAAAGAATATGGAATGACAATTTTAAAAATAGGAGGGACAAAGTGTAGAAGAATATGTTAGTGAATTCCATAGAAGGGCTATTCAAATGAGTAAAGATGTGCTAGATGATGAATGCTAATGAAATACATAGGGGCCCTTCATAATCATCTTTGAAGGCCTGTATTGCTTTCAAATGGCACTACAAACTGGTATAAGCCTCTTTTGCTTGATCATGTAAATTTTAGGTGAACAGATTAAATGCACAGAAAAAATCAATTCAAAATCAGACAATAACACAGCAGATACCCTGGGAAAACCCTCCTCTTGAGGGAGAAAAACCCAGCAACAAAGATCTCTCTTATATTTAAAAACAGTGGCAACAATTCTCTTTACAATGAGGTCTAACACAAGACCAATATTCAGCACCTGTACAAGATGCAATAACAGATAACAAACTGGCACTTCAATTCTGCTCTAGAAGAGTTCGCAACCTGACCTTAGATTAATTCGCAATCAGAACTTGAAGTACCTGAACGAATTCACACTTGACAAAGCTCGGTCCTACAGAATTTGCACCTGGTAATATTCGCACTTGACAGAATACAGACCTACAGAATTCGCACCTGGCAAGATTCGCAATCGCTGTTCTTCAATGGTTCACAATCTGCTATTAAGGAGTTCGCATTTGCATGGAATGATACTTCGCACTGGATGATAATTCACACTTGAAACTAATTCGCACTCTGCTGTTAAGGAATTCGCACTTGCACTTGATTGATGAACAAATTTGCTCTTAGAAGAAATTCGCTCTTGGAGGTAATTCGCACTTTCTTGATTGATTCAAAGGAGTGAACTAATCTTCTATATATACAGTGCTATATGAGATCGCACCTCTTGAGAAACAAGGTCGGCCTCAATCAAAAATTACAAATTGAATAGAGCAAATAACACGTCGGCCAAGACAAATTAACTTCTAGAAATGAAGTCGGCCACAAAGAGAAAATCATAAATAATACAAGAGAGGTCGGCCTCAAGACATTCGCGCCTCCTCATAAATATAAGACAATAAATTAAATAGCCAACGGGCTATCATTTAATTTATGTTTCCTCAATAGGGCTGAGCTGGAAGGATCGCCTGAAGCTGTATTATCATTAACAGATCATCAGTGTTGACCCACTGGTTTTATATGTCTAAGAACCTTACAATCTCTTAAAAACCCCACAACCCTGCTAACAACTTTCTATAGTCACTAGGAACTCAAAAAAATGCATAAAATGCCACTCTAAATCCTCTCTTGTTCTCTTTGATGCTTATTTTGAGATTTCATTGCATATTTATAGAGTTAGGCTGGGGTACCATGGATGGAGGCTTCCTAAAAAATCTCAGTGGGTGCTGCTGAGATTTTTAAGGAATATTTTAAAGCTGGTGGTCCCATGAATTTAGTAGTGTAGTTCAGCTCAAAAATTTAAACTCTGAAATTCAGGGAAGCTGGTGGAATGAACTGTAAATACAGAGATAAAAATAAATAAATAAAGGTCATTTTCCCTCCAATGTTTTTCCTGGTGGGAATCTAAAACTTAAGATGATTGACAAGTGATAGAAAAAATTCCTAAGCCCTAAGCTGGTGGAGCAATTTCTAGCTCCACCCCAATTTCACCCGCACAAAATTCCAGTCCTAAAAAGCAGGGGCTGCAATTATTCAGGGAAAGGTTCCAATTAATCTTATAGCATATTTTTTTTGGTTCATGAGACTCCCTGCTCCTTGAAAATAGATCCTGAAGGTTCCCCATGGGACCTTGGCCTTAGAAAGCCTTAGAAAATCCTTGTAAGTCAAAAAGATTGAAAAACTAAAGAAAAAAGGAAAATTGGAATGTCTTGGGACTTTTTTCCAAGTTTGGCAAAATCACTGCTTTCATTAGAGAGATAGTGTTGAAACCATTTGGTACTTTCAAAACCACCCATGCATTTTCAAAATTGCCATTGTTACTTTTGAAGCTGCCCCCTTTGGCAATGTTTGGGCTCCAACCTTTTGAAAGCCTTAACTTTTGCATATGAACTTAAAAAAGGGTGCCTTTTTTTCTGAAATTGCATAATGTTTTGAGAGCAATCCAAATATGCAAAAAATATTCAAGTTAAGATGCCATTAAAGACCTTTTTAAGGACTTGAAACACAACACCTCACTTTGTCATGTAGTAAAAATTGGATTCTTAGACAGACCACAACTCCCTAATATGGAGGATTTTGGTCCCCAAAAGCTTGAAACTTGATGAATGAGGGTGAAGAAATCGCCAACTAACTACAGTTGTGCCATTTTAGCTTGCAACACAATACATAAGCCAACCAAAATTTGAAACATCCTTGCTTCCAAGTGTCCAGATGATACAATGAGAATTCGCTTGAACATGGGGGTAACTATTTCGACATTAGTTTTCTCTTTAGGTACAGTTTGTGTGTTATTAGGATATTAGTAGGCTTCTTCTTTCCATGACAAGCATACAACATGACAAATTTTCCATTTTTGATGACTTTGTTCCCTTCTACAAAAGATTGCCTTTTGTCATATGAGTAGGAGCTGCCAAATATGTCTCCACAAATGTCTACAAGAGCAACATTTACCACATTCTTATCAACTAGCATTTGTGCATCGTTAATCTAACTTAAACCACATGGCTTATGGTTTGAAAGTCTTAAAACCGAGTTTATCTACCAAACTTTGTGCAATCCAATTAGTTTGCGAGAATGAATCAAACAAGGCATCAACCTTAACATCAGTGACATGTAACGTAATGTTAAACAATGCTTCTCTATCCATCAAACCAACCCTCTTGGTAGTGCAATTAAGCAAAGAATCCACTTCAAAAGCACAATCAATTTGAATACCTTTCTTAATGGAGACATTAGAGGTCTTTTTACCCTTCTTAGTTTGCCTGTGATGGTTCTTCTCTAGATGTGAATTCCAACAAGAGGACTCTTCATAACCATCCTTACCTCAATGTTATGTGTGCAGATTTCTTCCTAGTGCTAGTGGGATTGTCATGTCCCTTCCGGTGACATCTCGAGAAGTTGGCCTATCATACGACCCTCGTAAGGCTGATGGATAGAGGGTCACGTTGGAGCTTGGGCTTAGTTGGCGAGTTTGATCAGTTGGCTTTCGTTCGGGCTCATTCGGAGGCTTCTTGCAGAAGTTGCTATTTTTAGCAGTTCTTGGCAGTCGGTGGGACCCCTGCTATTTTAGCAGTATGGATTTGGCAGTGTTCAGAATCACAGTGTTCGTCAACTTCAGACGGATCAGTCATCGGATGAATAACGAGAGAGATATTAATATTTAATTGTATTAATTAAATATTAATTATTTGATGATTATAATATAAAGTTATAATATTATATTATAACTTAAGTGATTCTTAATTGAGGGGGTCGCCATCATCAGAAGGGGCCAAATTGACAATTATATTTTATTATAAAAATTTGGCTGAGACTATGGAAAGATTAAAAGAATTAAAAGTCGAATATTTTAATAAACCCTATTATTGAGGAAATCGCACTTTTGAGAAATATAGTGCATTTGCATTGGGTTTTGAGCCATTATGTGATTATTGATTTTGGAAAATTGGTCAAGTTTTGTCTGAGCACAGAACCTTAGGGTTTGAGTCTCGAAATTCATTGGGGAACGAGCCATCTCCATTGAAGCAGTTCAGAGGGTGTGAAATAACACCTGATCTATTGCAGCTGAGAGATTTCTTCATTCAGGAGGAATCACAGAACATCAGAGATATTTATATTCAGGGTTTTCTGAGGAGTTTTCATCCAGAAGACATTCATTCATCTAGGCGCACATATTCTGGAGATCTGGAGAGTTGTGAAGAAGCCGTACATTTATTAATTGCTGTTTCTGACCTAGCCGTACCTGTACCAGGCCGTACCTTTCTGTATACTGGCCGTACCATTTAAAGGGAGCCGTCCTTTGTTCTGGAGAAAACGCCTTTCCTTAAGGTCATCTTTCATCATTTCTGGAGGCGCCTAAGCTTTGAGATCTTATCCAGAGCACCAGACGGAAAGAGAAAGTAACTTATCATCTCAGCCGTACCAGCTACAGCAGTTCATTTATTACAGCCAGATTGCCAGGTTCTTTAATAATATTTCATTGCTTTTTGCTTGCATGCAACTGGATCCTATATGTATTCATCTCAGAAGAATAAATAATATATTGTCTTCAGTATTTGCCCTAGATACTATTGTTATCGGAGTAGATTTATTTTTATTTGGATTTATTTTCAATTCTTGCAAAAATCGCAATTTACCTTTATTGCACAAAAACCCAAAAACAATCAAAAAACGCAAAACACAAAAAATTCAGTCAGATTCAGGAAACGGGGAAACAAGGGTTTCTACAGTGGTATCAGAGCTAAATCCTGCCATCCTGAGGGTTTAGCCATCTTATGCAGCCAGAAGAGTTTGAACCATACAGGTATTACACACGCAGACGTGCCTTGATTGACAGGCAACGGAGTTTGAGCAGGCAGCCGGGAAACATGGCTGACAGGAATGACAGGGCTGACAGAACAGATATACCTAGGACAAAGATCCCACCTAATAACAGAGATCAGGATGATGCAGAGGTTTTGCTTGCACTCAGAGATCTTCGTGCAGGTCAACGGCGGTCCGATGATGTATTACAGCAGTTGGCAGTTGCACTTCAGAGACTGGGTACTCCGAGGAGACCGTCACCACATCGTGACGATGAGAGGAGTGAAGCAGGGTCTCGCAGGGCACCTAGGACAGCCTCACGGACAGCAGACAGGCCTACCAGGCCTACATTTGTGAGACAGGAGGCCGAGGAGGTCTTGGCAGGTGAGGAGCAGGATGAGTTGTTCGCGGATACGCTTATGGCAGCGAACGAGGAGTGGGAGTTAGTACCACCGGAGGTCAGAGAACGGATCACTTTTGACCGTTTTATTACACAGAGGCGAGAGCACCACAGAGGTCGACAGGATTGGAGACCTAGATTTCAGAACAATGACCTAAAACATGCAACAAACAGGCTTAACCTAGCGATGTTCGATGGGAGTGGCAAGGTGACAGCCCAGGCATGGATTAGCAAGTTAGATACATTCCTCACATTACGTCCGATGGCTGAGAGAGATGCCATTCGATATGCGACACTGCATCTAGAGGGAGTAGCTTACGACTGGTGGCACCACGGGATGGTGACGTTACAGCATGACCGGATCACATCCTACTAGGAGTTTGTTGACAGGTTGGTAGAGCGTTTTGACAGGAAGGATCCGGAAACCTACTTCAGAGACTTGGCTCAGTTGAAGCAGAGTGGCAGTCTAGAGACCTATATCGGTGACTTTCAGAAGCTATCAGTCATGGTCCCGAATATATCAGAGAGGAGATTAGTAGTACTCTTCATGGAGGGTTTGACAGAGCCATTGAGAGGCTGGATCAAAGCCTTTGATCCTCCTTCATTACAAGAGGCGATGAAGAAAGCACGAAGCATGGAGTTAGCAGCACCGTCTAGTCGATTCAACTCCAGAGGTTCTTCATCATTCAGGGATAATAAGGGCTTTAATAAAAACAGGGACAAATCTGATTTTAACAAAGAAAAATCAGACTTTAGGAACGACTCAAAAGGTAAATCAGCAGCTCCACCTTTGGATGGAGAGGCCTAATGACCTCTGCTTGGGAAGAAGCTTTGCTTCTCTGCAAAAGGACCCTATGGCCAAATGCGATTGTCCTCTAAGACCTAAAGACAGAACCGTCGATTGATGTGTGGAAATTACTCTGAGTTCGGAATCAGAAATTCGAGACAGGTGGATTCAGTGGGAGGGCTCGGAGCCTAGAGGCGGGGCTGGGGAGCCTGGAGTTAGGGCGCTTATCTACAGCATCTGTGAGGAGGGCTCTTCGAGTTAAGTGAAGTGTGTTGGCGAGGGATGAGGTCGTACCCTGCGCAATCCCCAGAGGAGCCACGCATAATTTCATAGATGCTAGATTCGTTGAGAAACGCGGACTCATCACTGAGGAGTTCGAGGGCATTAGAGTCAAGGTGGCCGATGGATACACCTTGAGGTGTGAACGCATGATAAAGGATCTCCCTTTACGCCTGAACAATTATGAGTTCAAGGCTGATTACTATGTGGTTAACATGGGAGACATTGATTTGGTCTTGGGAATGAAGTGGCTTCATTCATTGGAGGAAGTCACTCTTCGTCTCAAGGACATGGAGATCCGTTTTGAGGTTGACGGGAAGACACACATACTTAAAGCAATTCGGGACAGCGACCTCAAAACAATTTCTTTTCGTCGGATGGAGAGGCTCATGTGTCACGACATGGTAGAGTGGGCTGCCGAGTGCACTTTGGCACCTATACAGGAGGGACAGCAAAAGATAGAATATCATCCGGACATTCAGCAGTTGAGAATCAAGCATGATAAGGTGTTCAGTGATATTCCGCCAGGTAGACCTCCAGACAGGGGCATAGAGCACATTATTGAGCTCAAGGAGGGCGCTAAGCCCGTGATGATAACTCCTTACAGGCATCCTAAGAGGTTAAAGGATGAGATAGAGAAGACAATAAAGGAGTTACTTGCTATGGGTCACATTCGACCTAGCAAATCACCGTTCGCTTCTTCGGTTGTCTTGGTGAAGAAGAAGGATGGAACGTTACGCATGTGCATTGACTACAGGGTCCTGAATAAGAGGACAATCAAGAACAGGTACCCGATACCGAGGATTGACGAGCTTATTGATGAGCTCCATGGAGCATGTTACTTCACCAAAATTGATTTACGGTCGGGGTATCATCAGATCAGAGTCCGTGAGCAGGACATAGAGAAGACGGCCTTCAGATGTCATTGTGGGTACTTTGAGTTTGTAGTGATGCCATTTGGGCTCACTAATGCGCCAGCTACCTTTCAGTCTACGATGAACAGGGTTTTTCATTCAGTACTGAGGAGGTTTGTGTTGGTCTTCTTCGATGATATCCTCATATACAGCAGGACATGGCAGGAGCACTTGGCTCACCTGGAGACCGTGTTGAGTATCTTGGAGAGGGAGTCCTTGTACGCCAAGGAATCCAAGTGTGACTTGGGGATGACCGAATTGCTATATCTAGGTCACATTATCGGTCTGAGATGGAGTAAGCATTATGGATCTGAAAAGATCCAGCGCCATTATTGAGATTAGCCTACAGCAGCAAAGGCACGACGATTAGAGGTTTCGGTTTTATGTAGGTTCTCAGTAGATTAAGTGAATGGTTATTCCGCGACATGCATTAGATGGCGGATTCTTGAAAAGTGGGCATTTGTTTCAGACCGAGGGGAGCCGCAGGAGTGTTTTATGAAGTTCAAGGAGTTGTTGACCACATGCCTGTTTGCTTTTCTACGACTTTCTGAAGCCGTTCGAGCTTCAATCGATGCATCGAGGTGAGGAGCATTAGTGCGGTGCTTATCTGGGACAAAGCACCCAATTGTATGAGCCACAAAAACTCGAGGACCAGAGAGGCTGTATAGCATATATGATAAGGAGATGCTCGCGATTATGCATGCCTTAGCAAAGTTTCGACAGTATCTTGTGGGCAACAAATTTTGCATTAAAACTGATCATAACAGTTTGAGACACTTCTTGGGACAGCGAGATCTCAATGACAGACAGCAGAAGTGGGTCAGTAAGTTGCAGGCTTATGACTTTGATATCTCATATATCAAAGGTACACAGAACGTAGTGGCTGATGCACTTTCACGTAGACCACATTTGAGCGCTATGGTTCACATTTTAGAGGACTGGAGGCATATGATAGTGGCAGAGTATGCCAAGGACACTTGGGCCTCCAGCATTGTTGAGGGATCGACAGTTGATACCAGGTATACGCTTGTGAATGACTTGATCATTTACAAGAACAGGATATATTTGATCCCAGGTTCAGAAGTGAAGAACATAATCATGCGAGCCTTTCATGATATACCGACTGCAGGACATCCTGGGTACTTCAAGACCTACAGACAGATTCGGGAGAGATTCACCTGGAGAGGACTCAAGGTTGATGTTCTTCAGTACGTGCGTGAGTGCCCTGTTTGTCAGCAGAACAAGCAGGAGAACACGTACCCGACAGGTTTATTGCAGCCGCCGATTCACGATACAGGAAGTGGGAATACTGTCGATGGACTTTAATGCGGGCTTGCCTAAAGCCCGGGCGTGATGCATATATGCCGTTGTGGATGGAAACTACGGTATGCCCACTTCTTTCCGATTACCACAACCTACATAGCTACACAGGTAGCAGAGGTATTCTTTCGCGAGGTATTTAGACTTCATGGGTTGCCTCGGAGCATCGTGAGCGACAGAGATAGTCGGTTCCTGAGTAACTTCTGGCAAGAGGTATTCAGACTTTGCGGGACCGAGCTTACACCGAGCAGCAGTTACCATCCACAGACAGATGGGCAGACGGAGATAGTGAATAAGTGGGTGGAAGGATATCTCAGGAATTATATTGCAGGGCAGCAGAAGGCATGGGTCAAGTGGATTCACTTGTGCGAGTATTGCTATAATACGACATTCCACATGACTATTCAGATGTCTCCTTTTATGGCATTGTATGGGTATGAGGCGCCGAGTTTCCTAGATCTGCTACTGAGCGACAGTAGAGTCTTGGGAGTCGCGGGGAGATTTATTGCGGAGAGTCGGATCGCATGAAGGCTCTGAGGAGGAATATTGCAAAGGCATAGAATCGTGAGAAGCGATTATCTTGGGATCGGAGAAGAGGGGCCGGAGGCATTTGAGGTTGGTGACATGGTTTCCTCATCATAGCGGCCCGTGGATCCACTCTTAGGAAGAGTGGGTCGAGAAGCTTAAGCCATGTTATTCTGGTCCTTCGGGGATCTGGCCGAGTTGGAGAAGGTGGCGATATGAGCAGGCTTCGTGACGAGGGGTACAATGTATTTCATGTATCACTCAAGTTGGGTCATCGTGATGCCGTCTGCGATTCTACCTCCATAGATGATGGGGAAAGGTTTTAGTACGAGTCCATCTTGGGTATAGGAGAGCGATTAACGTGGGAGGACTATCGGGAATATGCAATTGAGAATGGAGATTTGCACGGTGAGGATGCTACATGGGAGGGCGAGGATATTCGCGGCATCAGGCATTGGGGTAGCGAGGACAAGCAATTTCGGGGAGAAGCCGGTATCATGTCCTTCGATGACATCTCAGATCTGGGGATTGGCCTATCCTTCCTAAAGGCCATAAGTAAGGGTGATAAGCGGATAGAGATCCGCGTTAGACTTGGCACCGATTCGATTAGCGAGTTTGATCAGTTGGCTTTTCGTTCGGGCTCATTCGGAGACTTCTTGCAGAAGTTGCTATTTTTAGCAGTTCTTGGCAGTCGGCGTGGGACCCCTGCTATTTTTAGCAGTATGGATTTGGCAGTGTTAGAATCACTTCAGTGTTCGTCAGCTTCAGACGGATCAGTCATCGGATGAATAACGAGAGAGATATTAATATTTAATTGTATTAATTAAATATTAATTATTTGATGATTATAATATAAAGTTATAATATTATATTATAACTTAAGTGATTCTTAATTGAGGGGGTCGCCATCATCAGAAGGGGCCAAATTGACAATTATATTTTATTATAAAAATTTGGCTGAGACTATGGAAAGATTAAAAGAATTAAAAGTCGAATATTTTAATAAACCCTATTATTGAGGAAATCGCACTTTTGAGAAATATAGTGCATTTGCATTGGGTTTTGAGCCATTATGTGATTATTGATTTTGGAAAATTGGTCAAGTTTTGTCTGAGCACAGAACCTTAGGGTTTGAGTCTCGAAATTCATTGGGGAACGAGCCATCTCCATTGAAGCAGTTCAGAGGGTGTGAAATAACACCTGATCTATTGCAGCTGAGAGATTTCTTCATTCAGGAGGAATCACAAAACATCAGAGATATTTATATTCAGGGTTTTCTGAGGAGTTTTCATCCAGAAGACATTCATTCATCTAGGCGCACATATTCTGGAGATCTGGAGAGTTGTGAAGAAGCCGTACATTTATTAATTGCTGTTTCTGACCTAGCCGTACCTGTACCAGGCCGTACCTTTCTGTATACTGGCCGTACCATTTAAAAGGGAGCCGTCCTTTGTTCTGGAGAAAACGCCTTTCCTTAAGGTCATCTTTCATCATTTCTGGAGGCGCCTAAGCTTTGAGATCTTATCCAGAGCACCAGACGGAAAGAGAAAGTAACTTATCATCTCAGCCGTACCAGCTACAGCAGTTCATTTATTACAGCCAGATTGCCAGGTTCTTTAATAATATTTCATTGCTTTTTGCTTGCATGCAACTGGATCCTATATGTATTCATCTCAGAAGAATAAATAATATATTGTCTTCAGTATTTGCCCTAGATACTATTGTTATCGGAGTAGATTTATTTTTATTTGGATTTATTTTCAATTCTTGCAAAAATCGCAATTTACCTTTATTGCACAAAAACCCAAAAACAATCAAAAAACGCAAAACACAAAAAATTCAGTCAGATTCAGGAAACGGGGAAACAAGGGTTTCTCTGATTCACCTTTTTATCCTTTATATACGGTACTCATTATATCGTGAACTTTTGTGTCTCTTTGTCTGTGTTATTATGATATTGTAGATGTTTGTAAAATGAATGTTATGCAATGCTAATGAACTCATGTAGCTGAAGATCATGTCTCAGTTATCTTGGTTAGGATTAGGTAGATAATTTGTGGACATTATTTTCTGTCTAACATTAAGTGGTGAAGCTTTTAATGGTTATTGATATTTATTTAGTTTTAGGTGTCATGTCCTTGAATATTTAGTAACTAGATATCTTTGCGAGCTCTAATAGACATGTTTCTTTATGATACAACTTTTGTATGGATGAATGGAGAACAATTGCAATGAAGCTGGTGGCAAATGACTTACATTTGTTTATGCTAGTTTTATCTCAAGTTTGAATTCTCAAAGAAATTTGTGCCACTTGAATAATCTTTTTTCATTCTTGCAATTCTCAAATGATGCCTTTGTAAGGGATATGCACCTCTTCTTGTTTTAGTGTGTGGGGGCTTTCATATGTTTTCTAGGACATCTCAATGAAGATTTAGGGTTTGAACTCAAAGGGGAAATCATTGATATTGTCATGAAGCCCATTGTCTTTTATATGTTTGATGCTTGGAATCCAATCTTAGATGCTATTGATTGGGTGTGTGTTGAAAGGGTTTTAGACTATATTGCTTCAATTTTATCATTTGATATAAACAACTATTCTCTTAGTGTATTTCCCAAGATGATTTCCAACCTCTTTTATTAAGGAAACATTTTTTCATCATTTTCCGTCTTAATAGATTCAAGTCTTCTTGGTCATTTTCCATCTCCATAGAATAAGGTCCTTGGGAGATCTTGCATTGGGTTCAAAGACCCTTTTCTCTTTAGAGTGGATTGCTTCCATGGCTCCCCTAGGATGATGGCGATGTTGGTGCTCACGGACTAGTTTGCTTCTCCAATCCATCACATTTCCATGAATTGGCTCCTTTCTTAAGATACCCTTTAGACGCCCTTCATTTACTTTTGGAAAAAACGGGATCAATTAGAAATTAGTCCAAGAGGATATATATTGGTAATATGTTTGACACAAGTCACTTGAATTTCTTCCTTGTAGCCTCTCTACACTAAGATGGCTTCTTGTGCAAACAATTTTTGCAGATTATTGATTGCACCCTCATCATTCTTGAATATATCCATTGTCATAGGATTCATGATTTATTGTTTAATTGAGAGTTTGCTCCCAACAACAATAGATTTAACCACCTTATTCCAAGATTGAACACCTTAATCCTTGAGATGATAAGATTTATTGCCTCTGTTCTATCTAGGAGATGGTGATGGATGAAAGCTTTATTTTCAATTCTTAGGAGTATTATGATATTTAAGGAAACATATTATTTCTTGTATAGAGATTTAGGATAGACACTTAGAGTGCATGCTTCTTTAGCTTTATTAGAGTTGCTTGTCTCTTTGCCTCAAGATTTCTCAACTTTATAGATCAATATTTTTAGGGGACTTTGAGGACTATGAATATTGCGCATGCTTCCCCTCCATGCTTGTACTTGTGCCTGCCACTTTGTAATGTCCCCATTTTTGCCTGTTTTTTGCCTGATGTTGCTTGTGGTTGATGGTTTCCTTGACTCAGCTGGATTTGGAGAAATAAGGGAGAAATTATTAAATTAATTATTTTATAAGGTTATTAAATAATTTAAAAATAAAAAAGTAACCTTATATTTAATTAATTTAATATAGTGACTTAAATAAAAATTTATATCATAGTCACTACAATAAAATATTATTTTCTAGAAGCTTCTTGAAGTTGGATTGAAAAAGTATAAAAGAAGAGCAAGTCGAGCTTCTAGGCATCCAGATTTGATATTGATTTGATATTTCTCATTTGTGGAGCAAAGGGCTTTTGCAGATATTCAACTTGGTCTTTGGGAATGAAAACTCCCTTAGATTGGCATAACTGAGGTGGTGAGATATCCTCCGAAGGGTTGCAGATAAAATTTGTGGCCATTGGCCAATTTTGCTTAGTTCGATTGGAGATAATTGAGGAGACATTTTGTGTTCAAAGTCTTCATCAAGTTGGCATTCAAGGAGGACGATTTTTGCATCTTGCACATTTCTGATATAAAAATCAGACATTCCCAGCAGTCCATTGTGGCCATTGACTTCACTCACAGGGGCTCTCAAGTGTATCGAATCTCTTCTCTAAGTGGAGCACTCTTTTTGAGGACACTTGGTGAAGATATTTGGAGCTTAAGGGACGACTTGGAAGCAGCCAATAATTAAAAAATCAAATCTCATTATAGTGACAGGGGCGGTCAGCTGGGAGGGTTGATTTTCAGCTAAAGAGGAGAAATAAAATCAGATAAAATTCATGATGCATGGTTAGTTGATAAGGATGCTAGGCGCTGCAATTTGGAAGGCAAAACTACACCAAGCAAAGAGAATCGAATATTTTGTCCAGGCAGCCAGCAAGTTCCAGGTTCTTGTCCATCATTATTTGCATTCAGTTTAGGCACTCCATTTGCAATAGAAAGCATTGTAATTATCAGTTCAATATAGTGCATTTAGCCTGTCAATAGTCACTGCTGTAGATGTCTTTTCATAATCAGATTTAGCATCATTGGCATATCATATTGTAAGCCAAGAGTCTTGGAATTTCTCATGGTATCTTTGTACTTGGGCTTGTCTACAATAAAAGGAGATATATGTTGCATGACAAGTGTTTGATGTAATGTCATTTTATTAGCACTCATTATCAGCATATTAGTTGCATGCCAATTGTTTGACAAAATGTCAACTGGCTGTAGGTGATGATTTTTACTTACATAGGTCATCTATTGCATTTGTAAAAACATAAAACAATTGCATTTCATGCTTTACTTATAGTGTAGTCATCTAGTATTCCAATTCAAGGCATTTGCATCATCTTATGTTCAAAAATCACACAAGCAAACAATCTGAAACATCAAAACAGCGAGAACATACTTTGCATACAAAGTGTTTGACAATATTCCTTGAGCCTCTAATCAGCATTTTGAGGTCAGATTTGGCAAGGAATATTACAGTGGCATCAGAGCCACGATTTTTCCGTCCTGTGATTACCAAAAGTCAGTTGTCAGATGAGTGAGAGACCATACACTAGAAGTCAAGCAAGAAATCAGTATTTTCAATTTCCACCAACTCCTGAGGCAGATACTTTTTCAGAGGCTTTGAGACAGACAGGCAAAGCAGTTGAAGGTATTGGTGAAACAGTTGAAAACATGGCAGACAATAATAGGCAAAACATGGATGAAAGGGAAGCCAGAATTGTTACATCCCCTTTATCATGAACATGTTTATGACGAAATTATGGTCGTTATGTTAGTTGCAAGTAATTGCTTTTTATGGGAATGTGAAATTGTGGAAAGAATAATCGTTTATATGTCGTAATTTCAAATGTGAATGATTTTCGTATATATGCAAGTGGTTTTCCTATTCATGTAAAAATGAATGTGTTCATGAGATTATATTTAAATATATAGATATATATATATATATACATTGAGAACGATCTAACCATAATTTTTGTCAGTGGATGCAGGATTGCCGACACCACGAGAGAAAGGGAAATATTATCAGGGAGAGGACGTGGTTAACAATGGATCAATTTTATCATCAAACCTTGAGTCAGTGCAAGACAGTTGTGTCGACGTCATGACCTTGGCCATAAGTGATTTAATAAAATAATTTTTGCTAAATAAGCTAATTCAAATTATTTATTAATAGTCTCCATATGGAGTTGAGTGAACCAATTCTTGATTATAATTAAGGAAATTGCAAAGGTTATTAAATATTAAATTAACATTAGTAGATATCAATCTAAATTTAAATCATAAGAGAGGCGTACGTCTAAGATTAATTGGATTGATATTTGGGAGTTGGCGATTTGGAGGAGAAACTTCCGTCCGTCTGTCACCCTCTCATGTTGAAACGCCCAAGATCTTGGCAGCGTTGGGTTTTCTTGGCCGAGGGACTCGAGCCATACAATTTGGAGTCTTTGGTTTTCTTTTTTTGGGGGGGGGGGAAACTCTTCATCTCTCTCTTTCCTGGGGAGTTATTCTCACGTTCTTCTGGGAGGTAATTGTTTGGTTGTGTACTCTGGGTATCAACATTCTTGTTTTGCACAGACACTAAGTTGGATTGGCTCCATTTTTCAATTTTTCATCCGCCGCTGCTCATTATTCCTCAATCGAATTATTGGGAAACTCACTGTAATTGCATTCTTTAGTTCTGAACTCACTCTATTTACTTTCGCCTCTTCACCATACTCGTTGGCATCTTCTTCAGTTGTCAATTTTTGAATATCATCTGTGGGAACTATGCGTGGTTGAGTCTGATAGATAACCCACTTTACATTTTCTCAAGAGGAGGTGATTTCCAGTTCTTGAGTTCATGTCTTCATCCCTTTTGTTTGTAAGTATCGTTGGTTTTGTAGTTTGATGTGTTCTTTAGAAGAATAGAGTTTTGTGCCTCCAAGTTCCGAATCTTGTTTTCAGATGAGCTCATCGGTGGAAGCTAGGTTATCATATTCAAATCTTCCATTCTGAAGTATTCTCATAATCGTGTGTGAGCCGTCATCAATTCTCTCGGGTCAGAAGGCTCCAGTCGGCAGCCTAGTCAAGAGACAATCTTTGATTTAATACCTACTTCCGAGCTTTAAAGGAGAAGGAATTGGGTCGTGTGGTTCAAATTCCCTG
Organism: Sequoia sempervirens; assembly: GCA_007258455.2. Classification (NCBI taxonomy): domain Eukaryota; kingdom Viridiplantae; phylum Streptophyta; class Pinopsida; order Cupressales; family Cupressaceae; genus Sequoia; species Sequoia sempervirens. The sequence goes on from VDFB02277622.1 coordinate 22,360, forward strand.
TTCCGGCAGTGTTAGATTGATATCTGGATAGTCGCCTCTACAATTCTTGGGCAAATTGGGACTCCTGTGATCTCATCTTTTTGAATTACATCTCAGAAGAATAGAATCGGGAATTCCTTCGAGTTTCTAATCGACAATTTCAGGCATGATAAGACTCCTTGCTTTGTTAAAGTTTACATCAAAGAAATCTTTCTTTCTTTCTTTTAAAGTCTTTTGAATAGGACAGAAGTCATGGAATTCTTGTAAAAGAATCATATCATATTTATTTGCTAAATCTTGAGTTTCTAATTTACTTAGTCCCCTTTATAATGTTTTCAAATGCCGATCGAATTATCTTTGAACTCCATTGTAAAACTGTCCTGATTGAGCCGAAACTCTCTCTATCCTCTGTTCTAAAACCTTGAGATTGAATAGTATCTTTTCCTCATTGATGTATCAATCACTCTTTTCATTTGGATAAACTTTGTGGTTAGGATATAACCCTGAACTCAAAGGTGTTGATAATCAAATCGGACATCGTGAATTAGACCTAGAACTGAGAATAACTTGAGCAGAGAATAGATAAAGAGTTCTCCCTTGATGCAAGAAAGTATACACTTAAGATTTCCTGAAAGGAAATTTTGATTTGAGTCTTTTATTCTCCTTCTCATCTCTGTAATATCATTAACCCACGGGCAGGGTTACTTCTTTCTTATGTTCTTGATTTGCCTGAGAACTATTTTGTTATCGAGTATTTTAAAGGGTTCGTCATAATCTATTCTTTTCTC
>VDFB02277623.1:0-18776 GCA_007258455.2 Sequoia sempervirens
GTTTGATGTAATGTCATTTTATTAGCACTCATTATCAGCATATTAGTTGCATGCCAATTGTTTGACAAAATGTCAACTGGCTGTAGGTGATGATTTTTACTTACATAGGTCATCTATTGCATTTGTAAAAACATAAAACAATTGCATTTCATGCTTTACTTATAGTGTAGTCATCTAGTATTCCAATTCAAGGCATTTGCATCATCTTATGTTCAAAAATCACACAAGCAAACAATCTGAAACATCAAAACAGCGAGAACATACTTTGCATACAAAGTGTTTGACAATATTCCTTGAGCCTCTAATCAGCATTTTGAGGTCAGATTTGGCAAGGAATATTACAGTGGCATCAGAGCCACGATTCTGCCGTCCTGTGATTACCAAAAGTTAGTTGTCAGATGAGTGAGAGACCATACACTAGAAGTCAAGAAAGAAATCAGTATTTTCAATTTCCACCAACTCCTGAGGTAGATACTTTTTCAGAGGCTTTGAGACAGACAGGCAAAGTAGTTGAAGGTATTGGTGAAACAGTTGAAAACATGGCAGACAATAATAGGCAAAACATGGATGAAAGGGATGCCAGAATTGTTACATCCCCTTTATCATGAACATGTTTATGACTATGAAATTATGGTCGTTATGTTAGTTGCAAGTAATTTATTTTTATGGGAATGTGAAATTGTGGAAAGAATAATCGTTTATATGTCGTAATTTCAAATGTGAATGATTTTTGTATATATGCGAGTGGTTTTCCTATTCATGTAAAAATGAATGTGTTCATGAGATTATATTTAAATATATAGATATATATATATATATATATATATATACATTGAGAATGATCTAACCATAATTTTTGTCAGTGGATGCATGATTGCCGACACCACGAAAGAAAGGGAAATATCATCAGGGAGAGGACGTGGTTAACAATGGATCAATTTTATCATCAAACCGTGAGTCAGTGCAAGACAGTTGTGTCGATGTCATGACCTTGGCCATAAGTGATTTAATAAAATAATTTTTGCTAAATAAGCTAATTCAAATTATTAATTAATAGTCTCCATATGGAGTTGAGTGAACCAATTCTTGATTATAATTAAGGAAATTGCAAAGGTTATTAAATATTAAATTAACATTATTAGAAATCAATCTAAATTTAAATCATAAGAGAGGCGTAAGTCTAAGATTAATTGGATTGATATTTGGGAGTTGGCGATTTGGAGGAGAAACTTCCGTCCGTCTATCACCCTCTCATGTTGAAACGCCCAAGATCTTGGCAGCGTAGGGTTTTCTTGGCCGAGGGACTCGAGCCGTACAATTTGGAGTCTTTGGTTTTCTTTTTTTGGGGGGGGGGGAACTCTTCATCTCTCTCTTTCCTGGGGAGTTGTTCTCACGTTCTTCTGGGAGGTAATTGTTTGGGGTGTGTACTCTGGGTATCGACATTCTTGTTTCGCATAGACACTAAGCTGGATTGGCTCCATTTTTCAATTATTCATCTGCCGCTGCTCATTATTCCTCAATCGAATTATTGGGAAACTCAGCACAGCCAATTGCATTCTTTAGTTGAACTCCACTCTATTTGCTAGCCTCTTCACACCATACTTCCGTTGGCATCTTCTTCAATTTATTAGTTTGAGAATATCATCACAATGGGAACTATCGCGTGGTTGAGTCACGTCAGATGCTCCACTTTACATTTCTCGGAGGTGATTTCCGGTTCTTGAGTTTCCCGTAATCTTCATCCCCTTTTGTTTGTAAGTGTCGTTGGTTTGTGGTTTGTTGTGTTCTTTACTTAGAAGGGCTAGGTTTTGTGCCTCAAGTTCGAATCTTCTGCTTGAGGATACTTGGGCTCATCGGTGGAAGCTAGGTTATCATATTCAAATCTTCCATTCTGAAGTATTCTCATAATCGTGTGTGAGCCGTCATCAATTCTCTCAGGTCAGAAGGCTCCAGTTGGCAGCCTAGTCAAGAGACAATCTTTGATTTAATACCTACTTCCGACCTTTAAAGGAGAAGGAATTGGGTCGTGTGGTTCAAATTCCCTGTTCCGGTAGTGTTAGATTGATATCTGGATAGTTGCCTCTACAATTCTTGGGCAAATTGGGACTCTTGTGATCTCATCTTTTTGAATTACATCTCAGAAGAATAGAATTGGGAATTCCTTCGAGTTTCTGATCGACAATTTCAGGCATGATAAGACTCCTTGCTTTGTTAAAGTTTACATCAAAGAAATCTTTCTTTCTTTCTTTTAAAGTCTTTTGAATAGGACAAAAGTCATGGAATTCTTGTAAAAGAATCATACCATATTTATTTGCTAAATCTTGAGTTTCTAATTTACTCAGTCACCTTTATAATGTTTTCAAATGCCAATCGAATTATCTTTGAACTCCATTGTAAAACTGTCCTGATTGAGCCGAAACTCTCTCTATCCTCTGTTCTAAAACCTTGAGATTGAATAGTATCTTTTCCTCATTGATGTATCAATCACTCTTTTCATTGGTATAAACTTTGTGGTTAGGATATAACCCTGAACTCAGAGGTGTTGATAATCAAATCGGACATCGTGAATTAGACCTAGAACTAAGAATAACTTGAGCAGAGAATAGATAAAGAGTTCTCCCTTGATGCAAGAAAGTATACACTTAAGATTTCCTAAAAGGAAATTTTGATTTGAGTCTTTTATTCTCCTTCTCATCTCTGTAATATCATTAACCCATGGGCAGGGTTACTTCTTTCTTATGTTCTTGATTTGCATGAGAACTATTTTCTTATTGAGTATTTTAAAGGGTTCGTCATAATCTATTCTTTTCTCCGAACCCGAGCAAATTGTATCTTAAACTGAATAGGTGTTATAATTAAGTCTTGGAAATATAAAACCCTATGGTTAAGAATTAACCTCGAAGTAAGAGAAAAATGATAACCAAACCAGATGTTGCAAGAATAAAAACTTGAACTGAGTATTATCATGTCGAGCAAGGGTGAGAGTGCTGACGGCACAGGAGTGCCAGAGGTATCGGCACAGAAGTGCCAGAGATATCGGCACAGGAGTGCCAATAATATTAAAATCCTTGGCCAAGGTATGATGCCAGTTAGGCAATGGTCAGCTATCATGTACCAGAGATACTTCTGGTCAAAATGATCCTTCTGGTTAGGAGGTACCTATAGAGGAGGGGTCGGCCAGCGGTATAGGTTCATGACACCAGGCTCAGAGTCATGATGATAAATGATCCTTGTTGATTACCCTCGTGAAGGGACGGGTTCTTTAGTTGAAGAAACTCGGGGACTAGTAGGTCTTGGTTGGGCGGAAAAGCCCTTGATGATGTTTCTCTTTCTCTCAATGATAAAGTTGTTCAAGCAAATCAGCATGATGGTGATGTCAAATTGTAACTTTAGGTACATGCATTTGTCAATTTAAGTTACTTTCAATTAAGCAATGATTGTTATTCTTTATGTAAAATGTTCGTTGTAAGAATTTGCAGTTGTACGATTAGATAGTTAAATGTTTCATTCAATTGAGATGGAAAATTATGGAAATTAGTTACTGAATATTATATTACTATTTTGTTTAAGAGGAAACCCTAGTTTGACAGTTATTTAGTTAATGATTTATGTGAAATGGTTGGTGAAAAACCGTTAGATGTTTCAATTCAGCTGAAACTAAAAACTTAGAGGTTAGTTGGAAAAAAAAATTGAATCAGTTGAAATCGAACTGGAAACCCTAGAATGAAAACAAGTTAGTTGTTCTTCGGCTGAAACTGGTAGTTGGTTTTCATTTTTTAACTGTAGATCAAGTAGAGTGTTACAAGAATAGAAAATAAGTTTGATGGGATGATTGATATGATGTCACGATTGCTAGCAAGGATGGACCAGCAGGCAGCTCAGAATTAGAATCACCCCCAAAACAATCATATAGGGGAAAACAGTGGTGTTAATGGCAACAATACGGAGGTCAATGGAAAGATAGAACAACAAACACTAGAGGATCAGCCTCTAGACCTCTCTTTCCTACTTTCACTCCAAGGAAAGAACAACAAGTGGAGGTTGCAGTACCTCTTGCAGATGATGCCAGGCAAGCATACGTGGAATATTCCACATTACCTCCTGACCTTAGAGACCAGTGGACCTTTGATCAATACATGAATCAAAGGAATAGAAGAAATGGTGGGAGGAATGATCACCATCCTCCTGTAGCTCCAAGGACTGACTATCAGCAAACTCTTGGGAAGGTGACTTTGGCCCATTTTGATGGAAGTGGCGAATGTACAGCTAGATCATGGGTGCAAAAACTAGACAACTACCTCTCATTGAGATCGATGCCCGAAGAGGACACCATCAAATTTGCTACACTACACTTAGAGGGAGCTGCTCACGAATGGTGGTACCACGATTTGGTCACTCTTGGCCATAACCTTATCCACACATATGAGGAATTCACCAACATGTTGATATAGAGATTTGATTCTAAGGATCCAGAGGTGAGATTCCGTGAATTGGCACAATTTAGGCAACATGGAACTCTTGAAGCATATGTTGCTGATTTTCAAAGATTGTCAGTAATGGTGCCTAGCATCATTGAAAGGCGATTGGTAGTGTTGTTTACAGAGGGATTGATGGAGCCATTGAAGGGTTGGATAAAAGCCTTTGATCCACCAACACTACAGGAGGCAATGGAGAAGGCTAGGGGTATGGAGTTTGCAGCCCCCAAAAGCAAGAATTCACATAAGGATGTTCCTTCAGCCGACATTGAGACTCAACAAATTGATAAGAAAAAGAAATCAGCAGTGGACGAAGAGTCAAGGGAGGAGTTAAGGAAAAAGAAATTGTGCCAAGGGACCATATAACAAGGATCATGATTGCCCTTTGAGACCTAAGGGCAAGGCGAACTGTATAATGTGGGCATATTATGAGGACTCAGATTCTGATAATGTGGATCAGCAAGCAGATACAGGGCTTGTTTAGGATGAGAAGGCAACTGCTGATGGGAATTTGGCTCCTATGGCATTCTTTGCTAATGTACAGGATGAGACTACCTTTAGATTCAGAGGAACAGTTAATGGGCAGCGTTGTATTGCTATGCTGGATACTGGAGGAACACATAATTTTATTGATGAGGGTTTTATGGCTAGATGTAGACTTCAGGCTGAAGATTTTGATGGATTCAGAGTCCGAGTAGCTGATGGATATACCCTTCCATGCACCAGGCGGGTAAATAATCTCACCTTATTGCTGAATGATTATGAGTTACAGACTTCTATGTGGTTAACATGGGCGAGATGAATATAGTATTGGGTATGAAATGGCTCCAGGACTTGGGAGAATTTACCCTCAACGTACCTAAGATGGAGATGAAATTTGAGGTTGAAGGTAGGAGATGTATTGAGGGGTATTGCTGATGGGAGCTTGCATTCTATCTCTCTTTGTAGGAGTACAGACAAGAAGAGGAAGAAAGAGGGGGTTCAAGAGGAACGTGTGATGATCGACAATCCATTGTTTGAGTTTGATGCTGCATGGTCATATGATAATCCACTTTTTGAGTTCGGTCATGATCACTCTTTTGATTCCACCCCTGAGTTGAGCATTGATAGTGGCGTTTGGGATCCTTCCAGTGCATCGGGATCTCAAACTGGACTCACAGAGGAGATTTCGGAGGTGTACATAGTGAGGAGTGCGTATAGTTTCACATTTGACCTCATGTACATGACTTATTTCAGATGCATAGTTTAGTGGCACATGCGATGGACAGTTTGTATGATAGCTTACCTAGCACAGAGATGGGAAGCAAGTATGGTCAGTCTCTTGACTTGCTTCCTTTTGAGACTTATACTCCTGTGACACTTGATGGTGAGATTGAGTTGATTCAACAGTTTCAGTTAGCTGTGTTGGTGCTACAAGAGTTGTTTGGTGATAGCACAGACATTATGCAGATCGTCCCTTGGGATCCGGGTGCAGGAGAGTTTTCCTTGCAGCTGTGAATTGCTTGGGGACAAGCAATTTCAGGGAGGGCGGACTGTAATGTCCCCATTTTTGCCTAATGTTGCTTGTGGTTGATGGTTTCCTTGACTCAGCTGGATTTGGAGAAATAAGGGAGAAATTATTAAATTAATTATTTTATAAGGTTATTAAATAATTTAAAAATAAAAAAAGTAACCTTATATTTAATTAATTTAATATAGTGACTTAAATAAAAATTTATATCATAAAGTCACTAAAATAAAATAATATTATTTTCTAGAAGCTTCTTGAAGTTGGATTGAAAAAGTATAAAAGAAGAGCAAGTCAAGCTTCTAGGCATCCAGATTTGATATTGATTTGATATTTCTCATTTGTGGAGCAAAGGGTTTCTGCAGATATTCAACTTGGTCTTTGGGAACAAAAACTCCCTTAGATTGGCATAACTGAGGTGGTGAGATATCCTCCGAAGGGTTGCAGATTGGGAAAGGATACTTCAGTCCTTTCATTGGTACAAAATTTGTGGCCATTGGCCAATTTTGCTTAGTTCGATTGGAGATAATTGAGGAGACACTTTGTGTTCAAAGTCTTCATCAAGTTGGCATTCAAGGAGGACGATCTTTGCATCTTGCACATTTCTGATATAAAAATCAGACATTCCCAGCAGTCCATTGTGGCCATCGATTTCACTCACAGGGGCTCTCAAGTGTATCGAATCTCTTCTCTAAGTGGAGTGCTCTTTTTGAGGACACTTGATGAAGATATTTGGAGCTTAAGGGACGACTTGGAAGCAGCCAATAATTAAAAAATGAAATCTCATTATAGTGACAGGGGCGGCCAGCTGGGAGGGTCGATTTTCAGCTAAAGAGGAGAAATAAAATAAGATAAAATTCATGATGCATGGTTAGTTGATAAGGAGGCTAGGCGCTGCAATTTGGAAGGCAAAACTACACCAAGCAAAGAGAATTGAATATTTTGTCCAGGCAGCCAGCAAGTTCTAGGTTCTTGTCCATCATTATTTGCATTCAGTTTAGGCACTCCATTTGCAATAGAAAGCATTGTAATTATCAGTTCAATATAGTGCATTTAGCCTGTAAATAGTCACTGCTGTAGATGTCTATTCATAATCAGATTTAGCATCATTGGCATATCATATTGTAAGCCAAGAGTCTTGGCATTTCTCATGGTATCTTTGTACTTGGGCTTGTCTACAATAAAGTAGATATATGTTGCATGACAAGTGCTTGATGTAATGTCATTTTATTAGCACTCATTATCAGCATATTAGTTGCATGCCAATTGTTTGACAAAATGTCAACTGGCTGTAGGTGATGATTTTTACTTACATAGGTCATCTATTGCATTTGTAAAAACGTAAAAACAATTGCATTTCACGCTTTACTTATAGTGTAGTCATCTAGTATTCCAATTCAAGGCATTTGCATCATCTTATGTTCAAAAATCACACAAGCAAACAATCTGAAACATCAAAACAGCGAGAACATACTTTGCATACAAAGTGTTTGATGATATTCCTTGAGCCTCTAATCAGCATTTTGAGGTCAGATTTGGCAAGGAAAATTACACACTCCCTGCTCAACCCCCCAAAGATTGTTCAACTAGGCCTACTTGTCAAATCTTGAATTGGCTCTCTCATGGTGATGGAGAGGGGTGTCGATCCTTTGTCTTCTTTTCATTTGATATAGATAAAGGCTAACTCTACTATATTGCCAAGTTCTTCATCAGCTTTAATTTCTTTGGTGATGGGTTCTCCTTACACAGTTATTTATCTAGGTTTTACTCATTTTTGGTTCACCTCCTAGGTAATTGGAATATTTCCTTATTGTGCTTTTAGCTTGTAGCTTTCTATTTCTTTTTGAAGTTAGAGCTCATTTTTGGCTCCCCTTGTTATTTTAACTAGCTGTACTTTTGAGTCACATTCACAACAATATAATTGATTCTGCACATTTGTAGCTAACTGTTTTTATTATTTTATTTTATCTAATGGTCTTTTGGAAGCTTGTAGTTACCCTTTGCATTCTTTGTTGGCAACTACCATACATAAACAATGTTCATATCCTGAAATTTTGACTTTGTTCACTACTATGAGATGGTTTTGGAGACATTTCCTTCTTTATAAGAAGACCACCATGATTGAATTTGATCCAAGGCTCAAGGATGCCTAGGGAACAACACACCCAAAATGGATAGAAATCTTTAATTGAAGGATGCATATAAAGAATGGTACAGTGCATAGATAAAGAACACATGAGCATGTGACAGTATTAGATTCTTAGAACTGTAAATTGTAAGATAGTGTTATGCAAAAATTTGTAGAATGTATCAAGGGAGTAGCTGACACATATTGCTCACTTATGAACTCTTCTCTCCCCAAAAGAATAAACATGTGACGCTGATATACAAGTGTAGAAGATGAAGGGATGCCATGGCAACTAAAAGAAGTGCAATTGCTTTTTTTTCTTCTGAGGGTTCATTTCTTTTGTTCTGTCATTTTCTTGAAATTCTTCAAAACAACAGTGAAGAATAAATAGGGCTGACACTGTTGGAGCTGTATGGTGTGAATGAAAAGGTGTTAGAGTTTCATAGTTCAACCATGCCATCCCAATTACATGAATTCTCCCCCTTAAGACACTGTTTACATGCCCTCTGTCTCCTTTTGCTAAACAGGGTGATTAATAAAGTAGCTAGGGAGGACATATACTGGCAATATGTTCAAGTAACTTGGATTTCTTCCATATAGCTTTTCTCCTCTAAACAAATTTCTATGCAAAGCATTATTTTGTAGTTTATTGATCTCACCATCATCATTCTTGACTATATTCATTGTCATTGGACTCATGGCCTCTTGTTCAATTGAACTTTCATCCTAACAACTATGGAACTGACAACCTTATTAAAAGATAGAACACCATAGTGCTCGAGTTGATATGTTGTGTTGCCGCTATTCAGGAGGCAGAGAAGGATGAACGTTTTATTTCCATGTCTCCTATCTACTATGATATTTGAGTAAGGTAGTATTGCTTGTAGAAAGATTTAGGATGGTCACTTACTACTTTTTTCTACTAGCTTTATTAGAGGTGATTGGCTCTTTACCTCAAGAATTCTCACCTTTAGACATCAGGTTCTTTAGGGGACTTAGAGGACTACCATGATTATACATGCCTTCCCCTCTACAACCCCCATTTGCCCTTCCCCAAGATTGTTCAACTGGACCTACTTATTCCAGGACTTTCTCTTCTGTACATTATCTTATCTTGTTTTGGATCTTAAACTTGAGAGTTCTCACCTTTAGACATGAGGCCTTTTAGGGGATTTAGAGGACTACTATGGTTGTTCACACCCTCCCCACCATAAACCCCTTTTGCCTCTCCCCAAGATTATTCAACTGGACCTACTTATTCCAGAACTTTCTCCTATATACATTATCTTATCTCGTATTGGCTCCTTTATGGTTATTGACGAGGGTGTCTTTTCTTTATCTGCATTACATTTTGATATTTAGGGAAATCTCTGCCCTCTTTCCAAGGTCTCCATTAGCTTTAATTTCTTTGGCAAGGGGTCTCCCTTCATATGGTTATTTGTAAAGATGCAATACATGACATCTTTATTTGCATGGGTTTACACATTTTTGGATCACCATTTAGGTAGTTTGAATCTTTTTTTATTGTGCTTTTAGCTTGTAACTCCCAGTTTTCTATTTCTTTTAGATGTAAGTGCTCATTTTTGGCTCCCTTGCTATTGTAACTGGCTCTACTTTTGAGTCTCTTTCACCCATTTCAGTCATTGGTGGAAATTAATGTAGTATCTTCTTCCTCACATTTGTAGCTTACCATTATCCTTATTTTATTTTAGCTAATGATCCTTTTGGCAGCTGGTAGTTACCCTTTGCATTCGATGTTGGCAACTACTATGTTATCAACAGTATGATCATATGCTTAAATTTTCACTTTTTTTGCTACTGTGAAATAGTTTTGGGGACAATTTTCTCTTCCACAGGAAAATTATTACGATCAAATTTGATCTGTGGCTCTTGTGTGCACAAAGAATAACACACCGAAAATGGATTTGAATGAGAGAATGTTAAGAGTGTAAATATCAAACCAGAGTGCTTAGGCTAAGATAACACACGAGCAATGTTAGACAATGCTAGAACTGTAAATTCCATGTTTCTATTATACAAATTGTACAGTGATATGTGAAGTTGAATATATATATATTGCTTATTCATTTTTTACATCTTCCCAAGAATAATAACCATGTTACATTAATATCCGAGTGTAGAAGATAAAGGGAGTGTAGAAGACAAAGGGATGCCATGGAACTTACAAGAGACATAACTACTCGTCCTCAGTTGATTCATTTCCTCTAATTTGTTGCTTTTTAAAAGCTCTGCAAAACAGCTGCACAGAACAGGGTTGACACTATCAGACTGGTGCTGTTTTTACGAAGAGGGGTTGAGAGTTTTGTGGTTTGACATGTTCTTGGGAGGGTTCAACTTGTGGTGAAGATGGCATATGATTTCTATTACTGCCATTGTACCATGAGATCATCAAAGTCCTAGATTCTTCTGGATTTGAATTGTTTGACAATAATCAGTAATTAGGATTTATTTTGAGTTATAAGTGGAATGCTAGTTACAATATTTGGTTATTGTTTCTTAATCCTGCTATATGGAAATAATTTTTAGGATTTTCAGTTTAAAATAGCATTTGTGTCATTATTCATTAACAGGTCACTCACAGGGGAGAAAACTGTTAAAAAATTGAGATTGTCAAAAGCTCTCACAGTTCCAGAGGGTACAACAGTTCTAGATGTTTGTCGTCGCATGGCTATGCGTAGAGTGGATGCTGCCTTAATTACTGATTCAAATGCTCTGCTTTGTGGGATAATAACTGATAAGGTATGCTGGGATTCTTGTACGCAAAGCATTTTTATTTTATATAAGTAAAATATGATTGTTTGGAGTTTGCTTAATATAAAAAGTCAAATTTTGCTTTGGCTGTTGTAGGATATAGCGACAAGGGTCATAGCAGAAGGCTTAAAACCAGCAGAGATATTTGTGTCCAAGGTGATGACAAGGAACCCAATATTTGTAATGGCTGACACATTAGCAGTAGAAGCATTACAGAAAATGGTTCAAGGTTAGTATAATAGTATATTGTATATTGTGTTTTAAGAAAAGAAATAGTTAATGGAAATTCTTTTTCAGTATCACCATAAAAAGTTCAATTTCAATATTAATGCAGGAAAATTTAGACATTTGCCTGTTGTGGAAAATGGAGAGGTCATAGCTTTGCTTGATATCACAAAATGCCTCTATGATGCTATATCAAGAATGGAAAGGGCTGCAGAAAAGGGTAATGCCATTGCAGCTGCTGTTGAAGGGGTAGAACGGCAATGGGGAAGCACAATTTCTGGTAATGTTTTGTGTTTCATGCTTGTTGGAAACAGATACTTGGTTTAATTATATCATGAAACCCTTGGATTCTAATTCCTCCATATTAATGTTGAATTTGACAATCTCAGGTACTAATACTTTCATTGAGATGCTACGTGAGCGAACATTCAGACCCTCTCTGGCTACTATTTTGACAGAAAATAAAAGGTAGGTCTTTTCTCATCTAGAAGTAGTGGTAGAGTTCTAGTTTGGCAATGTATTGCATTCATATACTTTATGTTAAGCATACACTTTATGAAAATATGAACTTAATTCTAGTTCATACATGTTCTTATGTCAGGGTACTGACAGTTGCCCCTACTGAATCCGTATTCATGGCTACAAAGAAAATGCATGAATTTCAATTGAATGCAGCTGTTGTAACAGTTGAGAATAAACCACGTGGAATTCTCACGTATGAAATTTTTGATTTTGTCCGCTGGATTTGGCTGTTGAATTATTTTGTTGTGCATAATTATCAAATTTATTCCTTATTCCCATATCAGAGAAAGTCTTGACATTTACAAAATATTGATGATAATTTTAAAATGTTTTACGAGGTACAGTTCAAAGGATGTTTTGATGCGAGTTGTGTCACAAAATCTATCTCCTGAATCTACGCTAGTTGAAAAGGTATGATATTCAACCTATAAAGCTTCTAAGTTCTGGTTTTTGCCTTTGTCTGTATATTTTAGCTGCAATAGATGGAAAAATTGGAATTAGAAACTATGATGTTTTTAGAAGCCAAGAATTTAGCTTTGCATTTTCCATTCCCCCATTGGAATTTTACCTTTGAATGCATTTTTCAGGAGAAATAGCTGAAAATTGGAGTTCAATATGCTTAGAAGCCTATGGTCTAGATATAATCTCTATTTTCTGTTTTATGTATTTTGTTACAATTTTTATTACATTAAGCAAGTTTTAGAATAATCCACATTGGTACACAAACTTAGAGAGAAAGAACAGAGTTATGTTAAAGTTCACAAATGACCAAGGGAACATACAAGAAGTTACTAGCAAGTCTTAGAAATCTAAGAGCAGAAAAATCAAGTAACTTGAAAATTATTCAAGGTCCATTGAGGAAAGGTAAGACACCTTAGAATAGATAAATATATTTGAAACAATACAAAAACCATATGAAAGGAAGGTCGTACAATAAAATCATGTGAAATGGAGCTGATGAATATTGAAGTTTGTTGGGATGTAGGAGATGGTTGGCCATCCTTGGGATAGTCAAGGGACATCTAGGTATTCTTTGGACATCTCCGGGATGGCTGGCTGTCTCTTGGCATTTCCTTTTCTTTTTTCTCATGTACCAAGGATGTTTCCTTTTATCTTAGGGTAGGGGATGATGGGGGGATGTTTCCCATCCGTACCCATGTTCTTGAAACGTTTTCGGTGGGGTCAAAAATCATAGGGAACATGTTCCTAGGGTACATACAAAATTCCCATAACATAATTCATTGATTCAAAATCAAATGTCAATGCAAAATGAAAATCACAATCAACAATCTTCATATTGCACTTCATTCGGATCATCAAAGTCAACATTTGGTTCATTTGAACCAGCTGTAGTGCCACTGTCACTAACCATGTCATATGTAGATTCTGCCTCATCTAAAGAGACTAAGGCAAGTTGTGCAAAGTTGTCACACTCAAGGGTTACATCCCAATTGCTTGTTGGGCCCTTGTTGTAATTGGGTTTCTTATGTGACGAGATGCAAGTTGGGATGTATGCAAACCAAATCCTTGGATTTTTTAACAGCCAACTGCAATTGTCCTTTAATTAAGCGGATCAAGGAGTATATACTCCAATTTTGCCAAGTCAAAGAACTCATATAATATCCCCAAATAAGGATAATAGAAAAATAACAATATATCCAAAACTAGGACACTGAAAAATCTGAAACTTAATCTGCATATAAGAATTTCAACAAAAAACTCAGATTTACAATTAGATTAATGATCTAATTTTTCTGCTAAAATAAATAAATTTCTGAGTATTATTGAACTTAGGAAAAGTACAGAGAATCCTCTTATTTCTGCCCAGAAATTCCAGAAATGAAACACTGTTTTTTCTTTAATTTTTCTGAGATAAAGAAGAATAAAGTATGCAGATTTTAGATACAAAATACCTCAGTCTTTGTTCAAACCCTAGCTGCCCTCAAATATGTTGTCAAACTCCCAAGACAAGGTAGTGCTAGGTCTGATTTACTTGCATTTTGTTGCCATCCTCAAGAATGCTCAGAAATGTGAAGATATCATGCAATAGGTGAACCAAATATGAACCTTTACCTTTGAATTTCACCTCTAAATAGGCCTCCAAACCTGGTAAACAATTGCAATCCAAAAAAGATGATGTGCTAGGGTTTCACAAACCAAAGCTCTTCCACTGAAATACACCCTTCTGACTAGGAGGAACCCGTATGTCTCTCTGAAACCAGAGATACTCAAGGGTTTCATACTTTAAGCCAAGTTGCAACAACAATAAACAAAAAACTCACAACATAATCAGCTCTAAAAGACCCCTAGAGAGTTATATAATATCTCTCAAAGAGATGTATTAATTTCAACCCTTAATTCATCACCTCTTAATCCAATGCTCAACATCGAAATCCTAAAAACTGAACCAATAAGCTCCTAGAAAACCCCTGCCCCCTTTGCCTTTTTATCGCATACTTTTTAAAATCACTTAAAGAACATAAAAAGAGGGACAACTTAAGTCTTTTGGCTAGGAGTTACTTAAGCTACCTAAAAAAATGTGCCCACAACTTAAAATGACTTAAGTTCACTTAAGTTGCATAAAAAGTTGTGTACACAACTTAAGAATAGAATATAATACAAGCCAAATACTCCATACTTACCCAATAATGCTCTACATCTTCTTTCTCCCGGGTAATCCAAGGAGAGGATAGCCAATGTGCGGCTAATCCTCATGATTTGAGTTGGGGACATTATAGTTCTCCCCACCCAAAGAATGCTTGTCCTCAAGCATTTGTAGACTAGGATGCTTAAGAATCCCCTCTCCTTCCCATGTTGCATCCTCTAAAGGCAAGTTTTTCCACTTGATGAGATATTCAAGAATTACTTTATCCCTCAACCTTTTCTCTTGTAAAATTGTTTTTGGAATGAGTATCAATTTACCTTCTTCATCCATGGGAGGCAATTCCATAGGAGGAGTCACATGCTGTCCAAGAGCCTTCTTGAGGAATGACACATGGAATACATTGTGAATTTTGCTTGTAGCTGGTAACTCTAACTCATATGATACTTCACCAATTTTTTTGATCACCTTGAAAGGCCCATAAAACCTTGGTTTAAGCTTTTCTACTCCACTTATCTTCAATGAGGATTGTCTATAAGGTTGAAGATGCACAAATACTATGTCTCCCACCTTAAAAGACCTCTCAACTTGATGGCGATCATTATATTTTTTCTACTGTTCCTGTGCAATCTGAATATTATCTTTAAGTGCCTTAAGGATCTCTTGATTCTCTTTTGCCCACTCAAGGGCTTTTGGAGCTCTAGAATAAAAAAAAAAACCAAATCCACAAATGTGGAAGCTTCATAATCATACAAAACTTTGAAAATAGTCATAACTATGCTCATATGATATGTAGTGTTGTAACATAATTTTGCCAAATGTAACCACTTTGCCAATGCTTTTTGCTCCCCCAAGACATAGTTCCTCAAGTAGCCTTCAAGCCATTTATTTACAATTTCAGTTTGACCATCCATTTGTGGATGATAACTAGTGCTATGATCAAGTCCTGTTCCAGCCAACTTCATCAATTCTTGCCAAAAAGTGCTGATGAATATGCGATCTCGATCGCTTACAATTCTTCTTGACACTCCATGAAGTTTGAATACTTGTTCAAAAAACAGACTAGCAAGTTGTGATGCTTTAAACTTGAAAGGAATTGGCATAAAATGAGCATTTTAGTGAGTCTGTCCACCATAACAAAAATACAGTCCTTAGCATTGACTTTAGGCAGCCTAGTAATGAAATCCACCCATATTTGTTCCCACTTTTGATTGGGAATAGGAAGTGGTTGTAACAGCCCTTCTGGGAAAGAGACTTTAGCCTTGTTTCTTTGGCACTCTATGTATTCCCTCATGTTTGAGAACATCACCTTTCATACCTTTCCATGAAAATCTATCACGAATCTACCTATATGTCTTCAAATAACCCGGATGACCAACAAGTTGATTGTCATGGACAGCAATAAGAATCTTATGTTTGAACTTACTTTCCAGTACTAAATAGATTCTATTTTTATAATAGATGATGTCATTCAACACTTTATACCTTTCATCATCGATTTTATCATTTAAAATATCACAAGCATGCTGATTTTTTGAATACTCTGCTAGTATGCAATTCTTCCAAGAAGCTAAAATTTCTGAAAGTGAGCAAAATGAAAGTTTTCTAGATAATGCAACAACAACAACATAATTTTTTCCTTGTTGTCTCTCATTTAATCCTTTTTGCTCCATGAAATACTTAAGGCTATTGTGATAAGTCCTCACTATAAACTGGCTGCCCACAAGATATTGACGAAAATTTTCAAGTGCATGCATGATTGCCAACATTTCCTTGTCATATGTAGAGAAACTCCTTTCAACCTCATTCAATTTTCGGCTCTCATAAGCAATTGGATGCTTGTTTTGCATCAAAACAGCCCCTATACCAATATCGGATGCATCACAATTAAGGCACAAAAGATTTAGAGAAATCCGGTAAAGCCAAAACAGGACAAGTACTCATTACCTTCTTAAGATGATCCATGATTCTTTGAGTTTCAACCGTCCAAACAGAGGCATCCTTCTTGGTCAAATTTGTCAAAGGAGCGGTTAACGAAGAAAACCACTTCACAAATTGTCTATAGTATGTGAATAGACCAATGAAGCCCCTCAATTGGGACACGTTCTTTGGTTGTGGCTAATCAAGTATAGCTTTTATCTTCTCTATGTGCTTCCACTCCACCTTCCCCAATGAGATATCCCAAATATAATAGCTCAGTCATACCAAACTCACACTTAGAGGCTTTCACAAAAAAGGAGTTAGCCGCTAAGATACTAAACAGCTCATCAAGATGCCGAATATGCTCCTCCCATGTCCTGCTATATACTAAGATGTTATCAAAGAAAACCAATACAATTTCCACAATTGCTTGTTGAATACATGGTTCATGCAAGACTGGAAAGTAGTTGGGGCATTTGATAACCCAAAGGGCATCACCAAATACTCAAAATGTCCATAATGGCACGTGAAAGTTGTTTCGTGCACATCTTGCTCCTGAACCTGAATTTGATGATATCTTGAACGAAGATCTATTTTGGTGAAATAGATTGCTCCATGTAACTCATCCATCAACTCATCAATATGCAGAATAGGATACTAGTTCTTGATGGTCTTCTTATTTAGTGCATGATAAACAATGCACATCCTCATAGTACCATCCTTCTTCACCAAGACAACAAAAGAAGTGAAGGGACTAGAACTAGGTCGTATATGCCTTGCATCCAACAACTCCCAAATAGTCTTCTCAATCTCATCCTTGAATTGTCTAGGATGATAGTAGGGATTGGTAACAATTGACTTGGTATCCACAAGCTTAATAACATGCTCAAAACCATGATTTGGTGGTAGACCATGCGGTAGATTTGAAAACACCACACTATGCTTGTCCAACAAGCCCTGCATGTCAAATGATATCCATGTTGTCTTGTATCGATAGACTTATTTGAAATGAAACAAGTACTGCCCACTCAGCGTCTGAATGCCGAAAAACTCTCTACATCCTTTTAGCTGAAATGATTCTAGGAGCATCTGAAGATAAGCCTCGTAATACCACCTTCCAACCATCTGTTGTGAAACTCAACTGCATAGTCTTAGAGTCCATGAGATATGGACTTATAGAATGCAACCACTAAATACCCAACACGGCATTGGTATCCTCAATGTCAACCACATAAAATTCATCAGTAAGGGTGTAATTACCCAAGGTCATACTCAACTATGGGACACGATTAACACAACACAACATTGTGCCACTCGCTGTTCACACCTAGAAACCATCATGCTCCTCAACTTGCAAGCCCCACTTCTTCACATAGGACAAATCAATGAAGTTGTGGGTAGCCCCACTATCAATCAACACAACTCGCTATCCTTGCATAACACCCTTTACTCTGAAGGTGTTAAAATGAGGAATGGTAGTGAGTTGCAATCACACCATCCATTTGGGCCAAATCATCTTGGTGCTCATTTGTGTCTATCTTCCTATCCATCTGCTCATGTTGCTCATCAAGAACTTGTGTCTCGTCCAACTCATCATTGCTAGGTTCCTCGTAGACCTCAATCCAATGGGCTTTGCCTCCACTTCTACACTTATGTCCAGGTGCCCAAGGCTTATGACAGTCAAAGCAAAACCTCTTTCTTGTCTCAACTCGTCCCTCAAA
Organism: Sequoia sempervirens; assembly: GCA_007258455.2. NCBI lineage: Eukaryota > Viridiplantae > Streptophyta > Pinopsida > Cupressales > Cupressaceae > Sequoia > Sequoia sempervirens. The sequence goes on from VDFB02277623.1 coordinate 17,873, forward strand.
TCACAAGGTGCACCACCAATTGGCCTAGACATCTCTTTTGTTGGTCTAGTATATTTTGGCTTCTTGTCCTTCCTTTGCGGCAAACTTTGTGATAAGGGTCTCTGTGGAAAGTTGCTAAGGAATGTAGCCTATGGTGTAGATAGCTCCATATTCCTTGCATGCTTAATAGCATCCTACAAGGATGGCGGATCAAAAGCTTTGACCCAACCCTTGAAAGATTCTGACAAACCCTCTATGAACCACGAAATCAATCTCTTCTTGGACACATTAGAAACCATTATTGACAACCGGTGAAATTCTAAAATGTATGCATCAAGTGTCCCATCCTGTCTCAACTGAGCCAATTCTCTAGAGTGTGCCTCTGAATCCTTGCGGTCAAACCACTCTATCAATGTATTGCAAAATTGATCATAAGAGACTATCGCACTGTGACCTCGTGTCACTAAACCATGATACCACCACTAATGTGCAGCTTCTTCAAGGTGAAGGGTAGCAAATTTGATGGCCTCAATCTCCTTCATCTGATTCAAGGCAAGGTAAGCATCCAATTTTTGAATCCAAGCCCTAGATGTACTCTTGGATGATCCATCAAAACTCGGCAAGGATAGATGTCCCAACCTTTTCTGCAACCCATAATTTTGCTTCCCTTGATTCCATTGTTTTTGCTTTGGCTTGGTGCACTTGGTGACCTCCAAGTAATCTTTAAATGAGATGGCTGATTGAAAATCTGCCCCCAAAGCTTGATAATTAGCCAAAATTTCAGCATCCTCATTGTCCTCCATAGGTTCCTCTTGTATAAGCTCATCCTTATCCTCTTATATGGATGTAGGCATGAAAGGTCTGGATTTTGATGAACCCATAGATTTGTTGGTAGAATGTTCATTGTTTTCTGCAGCTTTGCCAC